>JBCAUG010308517.1:0-17502 GCA_038406175.1 Haplosyllis leylae | reverse complement strand
TTGAATTAAGTTCATTTAATTTGAATTAAGTTCATTAAACATGAATGAAGTTGATTAAACTTGATTGAAGTTTATCATGGTTCATCTGCAATCATTTCGGGCTCATTTGCGATCTGTTTATAGTATGCAATCCGCCGCGCTGAACCCCCTTGAATAAAGCCAATTAACTTAGTTTTGACTCGTAACTGACGATCTTGGAGACTAAATTTGTGTACAAATAAAAAACATCCAACCCATGGTTAGCTAAAGAGTTTTGCCTGTTTTTGTGACAGTCGAATTCTTGTACAGGTATCTATTTAGTCTCTTCTGAACAGCATCCATGAATTTGTCGGATAACATAAACGAAGAAATTTCGTGACATTTTTAGAGCAACCATATCACTTAAGTGTCTTTTTGAGCTCATTAAAATCTCACAATTCTACGAGTAGAAAACACATGCAGCCATCTCCTTTATATACTCTCCTCACCATTAACTTAACATGTGTAGATTAAGTATGTGCATTGCAAATATGCATTTATGCAGAAAAAGCATTTTTATTTTGCCGGCGCCTAAAGTGTCATTTTACAGGCGCCCAATCATTCTAACTACTGACGGTTCATCCTCAGTATGTTGTAATTGAAAAAGAACTCTTAGAAAGAAGAGAACTCTTAGAAAGAAGAAGTGTCAGTCAAAATCTCAGGATCAAGTTAAACAAAATGTGACTGCAAGAAGCCGCAATACGCAACTAAATTACACAGAATTATTCCATTGTGTGAACAATTTTCCATACTAAGCAGGTAATGCAATAATATGATCACATCAATCCTCGATCGATTTGACTCAAGTTCGCAAAATGGCAGATTGTAATTTGACCTTTTTGTGCTTTTCTTTTGTTTTAAATACGTCTGACGTTAATCCTATAAATAAAATAATCGAGATCTAATACAGGCTCATCCTATTAGTTTCATACTGCATAATCTTCTTTTGGCGGTAAAACTGGGAAAATGAAATGTAGCAGAAGGTTTACCGTGACCGTTAAGATGTAAAAGGAAATTAATATGAGAGGAAATGGTAAACATTTAATGCAAGTACACCGGGTCCCACTTACAACGACTAACTTAATTCACAAAAATTTGATCATTAAGTGGTACTCGTTGTAACTGAATCTTTTTAACATTGATGTTAATCAGGAGTTTTTTCGGATTGGAAAAATTGCTTGTTGTAGCTGGATGTTCGTTGTAACCGAACTCGTTATAAGCGGGACCCAGTGTAAATGTGGAATTGAAAACCCCATTATCACACACTATGATAGCAACATTGTCCACGCTACGCATGGATAATATAAACAATAAACAAGGGGATTTCGTAATGGGTCTTTCCATCAGGCCTTGCTTATCTTCAAATTACAATATCCATTACATCTATTCGGATGCTACGAAAACATTTTAGTGTTTGGGTTTCTTTTGTTTTCAGATTAGTGAGGTTGTCCTTGATTCAGGTTCATCGAACCAAATGCATTAACATGGTGCATTAAATGTCTATGTTCTTTCTTGATATGGAGCATTGTTTAAGTCAGAACTTAGCAATAAGTTGGTTAATATATCGCTTAATTGTTTGGGTTTTAACTATTGATGGAAATTAAAAGATCTTATTGGCTTAACAGAATAAAGGTAGTAAATTTAATAGTCTAATAGCATAATACTATCTTGTCAGAATAAATAGTCTGTATACCAATGGTTTTCTAAACTAATGATTTTTCGTAATCCTGCTGTTTTGTTTTGCAAAGTATCACGATTCAACTTATGTGATATAGTGCTCTCGTTGTTTTCCACCAAAATTTGCCAAAATTACTGATTCCACACTAGGTTCATGAAAAGATTGTAATGTCGTCCTTTTGCTGATTGGCTCACAGGAAATGATGTAAATGGCCACTTTCGAACTAATGCATGAAACATTAGTTTGTTTCACAAGTACAAACGTTTTGCAATCCTTTCCTGTCTGAAAATATGGCGACTCATACATTACACGTTAATATTTAATAAGTAGGTCACATAAACCAGAAATATTTCCGCAGCCTTGAATAATGACCCGAGGATAAAAACTCCATGTGATAATTTCCCTGGTTTGAAAGATAACTCCAGGTTAAAGTAATGACTTTGTAACTAAAGGTAAACCTTAATTATAGAAGTACTCGAAACAAATAGATGATTGTGAAGAGGTAAGAGTATATCGTTGTTCATTTCTTCCTGTCTGAAGGAATTTCGTGTTCATCAAACTTAATATGAGGTCATAGAGTAGCGATCGTTATACGGCAGTAACTTAAACTAAGGTAATGAGAGGTTTGCGGAAAACTCGACAGAATAATATTAAGTCGCAATGTTGTTTTTGGTCAGTTTTTCCTATTTGTTTCTGTGTTGTACTTTTAGACCTTCACAAAACAGGCAAACGATTTTACATTAGAGTTTTTCACAAACTCTCTACGACACAAAAATGCCAACATTGCCAACTTTGTTTTAACTCTGCCATTTAAAATCAACTTGTCCAATAAAATATAAAGTCTTGAAATATAATCCTTAAATACCCCTTGATTTCTAATTTCACATTTAGTAAAATCAGTTTATGTAAATAAAAATGAAAACTACAAATATATGGAAACACAAAAAAATGGCAATAATGCTAACATTGCCAACTTGTGTGTTTGTCAAAAACTCGATTATGTCCCTGCTAAAGGCTAATTCTGAAAGAAAAATATATGATTCCTTATTGTCTGTAATATTTGAATATAGTGGATCCATGGAAGATGATCAAGTTGATCCTGAGAATTTTAATGAAATTTCAGTTCCATGGAAAATTAGATGTAATATTTTGCTCCAAGATGTTGAGATAAAAATTTTAATAACATGATGCAGCTAAATAGCTTTAGCCCAAAGGTGCAAATTACTTTACTTTGTAAAATGATGGAAGTTTTCCTGGAGTCGTCATATTTAATTATGAAAACACCTTGCAGGTATATCAGGAAATATGGAAGAAGAGTGTACATCAGAACTTTTTACATTTTCAATAAATCTACTGAAAAAATAACTTGAAGGTGTATATTAACAATTGGACCTTAGCTGCATTGAGATACTTGAATTTTGAATGTCTGGTAGGTAAATAGATTGAAACAATTAAAACTTCACCCTTCAAATTTTATCACAAATAATAAAATATCTTAAAATGCCTCAATTTAGTTTGGATCTCTTTAACACAGATAATAGTGTATCATCATGTTGCAGATTTTCTTTTATCACTATTATTCTTTGTAATAATTCATCTAAACTCCCATGAACTTGAACTTCCTAAAGAGAAGGTAAATTCACGAATGGAAAAATCAAGTCATATTTCTTAAAATTTTCAGAACACAGATTACAACTGAACAAAAGTAAAGTTACTTTCGAAGTTAATTTCATCCATTTTTATCTTTGCATAATTCAGTTATTAAATTAAATCAGTAGATAACTTAATTGTCTTCTTATGGTGTATAAGATTATGGAAGCGTTTAGTGCCTCAGCAACACTGCAGAGACATACATCAAAGGCTTAAAGCAAAGTATTAAAAGTTCATTTGCTATTGTCATACAATTACAGAGAAGGGTTATTCTTTTCATGTAAATCACCTGAGTGATACTGTTCTCCTCTGAACTTACTTAGGAATATGCATGACAAAGTGAAGTATTCATGTTATGACAAAGACCAGTCTTGCACCATTCCTTTGAAATTCATTTCTTTGACAACCAGATCTTTCTTTGTCTTTCTCCGGAGGGAGTACGGAACAGGCCGTAAAAGCTTCTATGAGGAACACTACGGTAAATTGCATGCAAAATTGATAATTGATGCCATGAGACTTCTTTAAGAACAAAATTTTGAATGCTGGAAGAGTTAAGAGAGAGCAAACATAAGTCAGAAGCAGAAGTGAGAGTGAAGGGGTACTCAGCGATGACACTGATTGTAAAAGTAAGGAAACTGAACTTCAGGAGAGTGACAATGAAATTGAAGTAGGTAATGAGAAAAATTGGAAAAGCAAAGCGAAGGAGATTGAACATTACCAGAAACAGAACTGACAGTAAACAGAACATGTTGCTCACTCATTCAAATTGAGTTCTTAAGCGGGATGTACCATAGAGCAATAAATGTCTTCGTTTTGGAAAAAATAATTAATAATGAAGCAGGTTAAACATTCGAATTTTTCGTCCTCAACCTTATTGCGCAAAGCTGGAAACCTTGTTTTAAAAGTTTACGCTCAAATTCTTTATTTGATAATAATTTAGGTTAAAAATATGCAAGTTAACAGTTCATTTCTTATTCTATAACTGTATGTCAATTTTGTACAGAGTGACTTAAATTTATTTAGTGGCAGTTAAATTTAAAATATCAACCTAAAACTAAACATTTAAGTTCTGTTAATTATTTAACACAAAATTGGCAGATCTTCCAGAATAAGGTTCAGGATGAAAAACTCCATTCAGTGAGGTGTGCGGAGTTCATTGCATGACATTGAGTAGGAAGAGGGATAAGAAATGCAGACTTGTTAAATTCTATTAATACCTTCCAGAATATTTTTCTTTTAATCCATAGATTTGCGTTCTGCAACAAAATCAAGACAGTCAGAAAGGAAACTTATTCACTCACCTCATAGCAGTCATTACAAACGAATAAACATGCATCAACTGGGTCCATTTTCTCCAGAGGAAACCCTCGTTTAACCCCTCGTCTAGTATTCTTTATTACTCCAGCCCAGGAAAAGGAAGTGAAGAGAACCATACATAGTACGGTTAGAGATACTGTCCTGATGGTCCCGGTTGATTGCTTCATGTTATCTGTAGTAATCTTATCTCTTATCTCCTCTGAGTGATAGCGCTGAGCCGTGAAATTTATCTTTTGTTCTCCGTCGCTGTGATAGTGTCGCCCCAACAGAAGCTTGAAGCGCAGGAGGATGCACACCTAACTCACACAGCTGTGTGCGACAGCTCTAAGACAACAGCTTCACATCCTGACTCCGTTCCTCTTCAATTGGGCCGGATAAGTTAAAAGTTTTACAAAGTGATGAGAAAAGTAACTTTTTACCCATGAGACAGAGGTAACTTGAAACGTGTAATTGTGAACTTTTAGCCAACAATTAGGATTCAGAACGTGAACACGTTCTTAATTTTCTAATCGAGTTTTTCACAAACACACAAATTGGCAATGTTGGCATTATTGCCAACTTTGTATTACCATGTATTTGCAGTTTTCTTCTTTATTTGCACCAACTGATGTGAAATGAGAATTTTAAAATCAAGAGGTACATGAGGATTACATTTCAAGGTAACTTTATTGAGCTGGTTGATTTTTAATGGCAGAGCTAAAGCAAACTTGGCAATGTTGGCATTCTTGTATTGCGAAGAGTTTGTGAAAAACTCTATTGTTTTCTATTTCTGTGCGTTTCTGGGTGCGAACGCGATATGTACGGCTTACAGTTTCTTTAACAAAGTGGAGAACTTCATTTAACCTCGGATGAATGTCGACACATCCTTTTACTCTTTGTGTTGGAATTATTTGCAACAAAGGGAATCAAATTAATTTTCTTGATCAATAGTTGAAATTCGACACTAGAATTAGTTCTATTCGAGATACAATGAGACGTCTATGAGGTTTAACTGTCGAACAGGAAACGTACAATAGCACAGAATTCCGAAAAATGATCCAGAGTTCCTTTTTAAACGTCATATCTATCCACACTTAATTGAAAGGTTAATTGAATGAAAAAATATTACAAGACATGAGATACAAAAGACGAGCGCAATTTTTGATATTTCGTAGGTTGTACGCAGTTTTCATCAATTTCGCTTGTTTGGGAAAAGGTCTTGCTTGATATCACTGTCGAATAACTTCTAGCAATAGATTATTGGTGGCTCGTTAGAGTCACCTTAGTGGTTGATTGACGGTTTTTGCCCCGAAATTTTGGGCCTGTGGTGAGGACCTATGAAGGCCTTTTGGCACTTAGTGACTGTACGTGGGATGACGGTTCTATTTGCAGGTAGTGGGAACACCTAACCACCACATGTTATACTCGAACTTTTTGTTGCCACTGGTGGTGGGACCCTAAAACCTAGTATACAATATGCTTTGCTCCCCTTCACCCCCCTTCGTTCCCTTCGCTCCCCTTCGCCTCCAGGGAGCAAAGGGAGCGAACGAGCCACCTGGTGAAACTTTTTTCACAACCTAATATTTTGGGAAAGGTCTTGCTTGGTATCACTGTCGAATAACTTCTAGCAATAGATTATTAAATATAAATCTAGTGAGGTAAGCATAGTCAACGTATCCCAAAACGTTCAATCTTATTAAGTGCAGGAAAATCACAACCTAAACTAGAATCAAACATTTCTAATTTTTTCTCCTTATAATTTGGTGTGAGTCACCTTACTTAGATCGGAGCATTCTGACATCATTTGTGACGCTTTGCACTATAAATAGTTTACCTCCGCAGGTTTGATGATTGACGGATATACTTTTCGCGCACAAAAATGTAGGCCAATAAGTATTCATAATTTATTACATAGTAAATGGAGTGTTTAGAAAACCATTTGGTGCTAATTGAGTTGTTTTAACAATGACAAAGCGTAGTGCTGAAGCTACTTAAAACACCACCTACTTAAACGTTATCTTGAGCGTGAATCGGGTTTAAGTGGCTGAAGCCTTTTTCAACCTTTCACGCACAAGTCAACTTTCACCTACAAGGTTTATATATTTCCTTGAAACTTTTGTTTATTTCTCAAAATAGGTTGTAAGGACGAACAATACCCGTGTATGTGTGTGGGTTAGATACCCTAAATAAAATAAAATAGAACCAAATGGTTGGTGAACTCCAAGACATTACTCACTTTAGAACATGCTTTAGTAACAGATTTCTAGAAATGATGGACTAAAATTTACTTGGTAAATTCCTTCAGAGATTTTCACCAAAAAATGTCGAACCTAATTTTGAATAAGGTAACTAGAAAAGTTTGAAAGATTCACTATCCTGTATGTGAGTATTTGAATATGAAAGATCCCCTCAAGGCTCAAAATTATAATCAATGGTAATCTCCATTGTACTCAAGTCTGGAACAATGAAATTATCATTTACATTTTAATCAAAAATTTATAGTTATTGCTATTTGTTTTTGTCTGGAAACCATTAGAATTCATTACGATAAGAATAGCCAGTTCAACTGCGTCATGTGCAACCTTGATTCAAAATTGTAGAAATTTTGAGGTGTACCGACAATGACCTACTGTCTTCGACTTGCTGATAATTCTTGACCAACCCTAGTTTAGGGGTCATCCTTACCGCCGGTCCATCAACTAGTCCTCCTTGTGGTCCTTTGGGAGGCGGATTCACCCTGTTGGGGCGGGATAAGGGTATAGTCATCCTGTTCAGGGAGGTGGAAGGGTCAGTTGGCTGATAATCCCTCTCCCCACTGTGAACAGAAAAACGAATGTGAAAACGTTACCTTTTCTCCTACTATGTACATGGTCGGAAAACTAAACATGCAGGCGTGGAGTTCAAAACAACATGGGAGAAGTTGTTTGCTTCGTCCCGCAAGACGTTTGAACGTCTGGTGGAATCAACTTCGTTCGGAAGCATTGAACGTTACAACTTTTATTGATGATTTATTGTTGGTGACTCGTTACCATGGAGGACTGTTGTTTCAAAGCTTAATTTACTCGGTCGTCAGTAGCAACTATGGGAATTGTGGAATGAATGGTAAAACTGGCAAACATGAATTAAGTGTACAGCAATCATAAGTTTCGCAACAGGAGGTATCTTTATTAATTCAGGAACAGTGTACTTCCCATGGCGTATGAACTCTCCAAATAATGTTCATATTGATATGTATTCATCAAATAGAGATGCACAAACCCGATTCCCTGCCATCTAACATTGCAGTATAATTTTGGACTTTCCAAAACCAAAAACCCACCATTAGGAGAAAAGGTTATAGCAGTGTGTTAATGTAGACCACATTGTAACAGATTGAGGTAGATCTACAAGCGACCGTGAGGCACTGTGATGCAAACAGTGCGCTTATGCTCCGAATGCAGTTAAAATATACTTCAATGTGAAGCAGTTAATTTCCCTTAACTCCCCATGGAGTGCATACATCTATCACATGTTGATCATGCACAGCCCCCCAGGCCCTAGCCAATCTGAGTCCTCACATCACATGCACATTTCTGATAGCTAATCAGGACAATTGTGTGATTCCCTGGACCAATGGCAGCATGACATGTAAGAGTGTATTCCTACTCAGCCCCCCACGCATCTACATAAATAACTACTGAGCAGAATGAGATGAGACTAGTGTCAATCTAAGACAGTGTACCCTTCTACCTTTAATAACCACTATTTGCACTAAATAGCTCCACTCCTTTGTGTAGCTCCCCCCCAGGTACCTTGGGACTACTTTGTGTAGTGGTATCAATATGCTGGTAGTTAGGTAGTAGGCATAAAAGGGAGGCACACTCCTATGAAAGTAGGACCTCCAGAAAAACCATCAGACTGTTAAGTGCCAACATAGCTAACAGCAGGAACTTCTCAGGTATTGAGAGGAACTAAGCTTAGCCCCCTGCTCTGAATCTGCCAACTTGCATGCTTGGGCTGTTTGAGCCATTTTAGATACTTTGCAGATCTCAGAAGCAGGAGGAGTTAACTAGCCCCCCTTACACAACCTGTTACTTAAAGCAACTTAAATATTATTCTAAGATGCATGTGAGAACTATACAAGTAAATGTAAGGAACTAACTGTGTATTGCATTTAAAACTTGTATTTATGATTGTTTGTGTATTGCAGAGTTTCTTAGATGTGTTTTCAATGTCCCCAGTTGCACTTCAACAGTATTTCTGTGTATCTACAATAGTGTTTAATTCCCTTCTCCAGTTGTGTGTTTTCTGATTGTAGCCCCTGCTACACAGTGTTCCAGTATTTCTGTGTGTAAACTTCATGTCTCATCTGTGAACAATGGCAGAAGCTGTAATTATGCATTCCTTTGATTTAATGGAGGCCTATTATGCCATAAGTGTTAGCCCTCTGGAGCTTATTGACTGTTTCCTGTTGCAATTGCATTATTCACATAACCAGTCTGAGGAGCAACAATAAAGACTGTACTCAAGCTGAGTGTTGTATTCTTCATACCCCATAGCTCCCCACAATGCTAACCCCCCACACAGCAATACAGACTAGAGCTCCTTCCTCACACCTAGGTCCAGTGCACAAAACAACAGCCATGAACAACTGCTGTAACCCCCTGAGATTCAAAGACTCTTGCTCCGACTGCTGACCATGAGGAGCCAAGTTTAAACTAGTACTTACAATACTCCCCAAAGTAATAGGTGGTGACAACATACATCTCCATGATTACAACAAGGTAAAACATTTTCTCCATTTGTTTCAGGCCCGCTCCAGCAATATTTAATTAGTACCGCAAATCAGTATTTGCTCAATTACACCTTGTCGGAAGTTTACATAATTATGACTGGGTCGTACACATGGGGGGGGGGAGGGAGGGATACTCTGTCCAGGTCACCCTGTCTTTGGGAGAGTCTAGCTGAACAATACCCCCGCTAGGTCTGGTCTGTCCGGGGATAGGGAAAGGGGGCATAGTTACCCCATCTGTAGCCTGGCTAGATCTGGTTTGTCCTGAGGGAAGAAGGGATACGGTTAGCACATGTGGACCCTACCCCCCTGACTATGGCTGGACCAACATGATAAGGACGGGGAACCATGGTCGGTATACTTCGTAATATTAATGCGAGGTCTATCTTGCTCATACAGCTAGAAATTGCTGTCCAAACCGACGATTAAAAAAATCTCACAGTCAACCATTAAAACTATTTACGGACCAGACAGAATTTTCTGACCTTTTTCGACAGGGTGATTTGTAATGTCAGAAAATTGTTTTTTTTTCCTTGGTGAGTTAATCAAGTATTATATATCTGTGCCATTAAGTCGAGGAGTATTATTTCTCAGTATCTTTCTGCCATTATCTCCAAAAATAACTCTAAATTATCTCCGTTGCAGGAAACTGTGGAGCAAAGGTGATCTGGTGAAACATACCGAGATATTGATTTTTCCTGAAACAATATTTGCTTCGGAGTTTTGTTATTATTATCATTAATTAAGAATATAATAATAATGTAGGATAGTAGCAATAAGTCATAATGACTTGCAGTTGATCGTAGTTTGCTTTCTCTTTGTATCTGTACCGTACTATAACAGAAAATATTCGAGTTTTTCTCAAATAGCGCAAAACTGACATTTCTGGCATTTTTGTACAAAATTGGCATTAAATCAGCAAAAAATAAAGTTGCCTCCAGTGGGAATCAAACTCACTCAAACACTCACTCAAACACCAACCATCTATGGACCAGAATTCCAATGCCTTACCCACTCAGCCAATCTGTCATTCCTTGCCAGTCTCAGATTTTGAGACTCTTATAAAATCATGCTGTATTGAATCTTGAAATGATTCTAAGTCCAAAAAGTGAAGTGGAGCGTGACATAAAGTAAGAACATTCTGTTCAACACATGTCTCTGTGGCTAAGTGGGTAAGGCATTAGAATTCTAATCCACAGATGGTTGGTGTTGTCAGTTCAATTCCCACTGGAGGCAACTTTATTTTTACTGATTTTGAAACCCCTTGATGTAAATTTTGCACAAAAATGCCAGAAAAGTCAGATTTGTGTTATTTAGGAAAAATGCGATTGTTTATAAGAGATTCACATGAGGCGTTCTCAATACCAAATTGTAGTGAGGCCCATGCCAAGGACTTGTAATGGCGTCAGCAATATATTTCAGATTACCTATTTTGGTAAAGTTTCAATTGACACAAATTCTCAATGAATAATCCATTACCATTATATGTTTGTTTGGCCCATAGGAATAATTGCCGAACGCATTAAGGTGTTGTCCAGAAGGAGATGTGAAACCGCAGCATTTGGAAAAAATGTGACCATCACAAGGGAATATTTAGCTTACATATCAAGAACATGATCATCATCCACCACCCACCAAATCCCCAAGGAGCAATTCTAATTGTTCAGTGTTACATTATCGTAATCCTTAACCGAGTCCATTAACAGCGTCAGTTTACGAGCGATCGTATCAATTGAATACAACTGCCGAGATACATTTATTAATCTGTAACTTTTGGCCGGATTTTTCCCCAGATTAGCTGGTAATTTGGGAAATCACATGACAAACTTTAACCTTTTTATTGGCTTAAACTGTCGAAGAGCATATGATGATGCCAACTAAGGCAAAATAAAGATATCTACCATTCTTTCTCTAAAAAATATTCATATTTAACAGGCACAACAAGTAAGAAAACTAAAATCAGACTTTGTTTTACAATTATCTAAATTTCCTCATTAAAATTAGTTAACAACTTTCTTAGGCTGTATCGTTAAAGACCAGAAGGTCATCTTCCTTTACAATGACTCCAGCAGTGACTTATGCTGTGTACTCTTGGTCTGTACATTGTAAATGTGTACAGGAATAGGAATACCCACAGATTTGTAACTAACTTCACATATGATAATATTTGGTGACTCGGTAGAGTTACCTAAGCGGCTGGATTTGAGTTCCTACGAATGTTCAGATTTTTGAGACTTTTTGCATGAATGTTATGCATCAATGTTGAAATGAACATGGGGGGGGGAAGTACTTGAAAAACTCGGAAAAACTCAAATTTGCATTTTAGGTAGAGGGGACCATTGGTGACCATCTTTCACTGGTGATCATCTTGTTGGCCATCTTGGATTGCAGTCGTTATTAGAAATCACAAAAATGGCAATTACAACTCTGAGTCAATATAGAGACTTACAACAAAAAATGAACCCCACTAAGTTTGGGTCAATCATCAAGTTTAACATAATGTTGGCCATCTTGGATGGCAATCATTACCAAAAATCACAAAAATGGCAATTATAACTCATAGAGTCAACATAGAAAATTTCAAAAAAAACCAAACCCCACTCAGTTTGGGTCAATCTTCAACTTTAACATGATGTCAGTCATCTTGGATGGTAGCCATTACCAGAAATCACTAAAATGGCAATTATAACTCATGGAGTGAACTTAGAGGCTTGCAACAAAACTGACCACCAAGTCAATCAGGGTCACTTGTAGAAAGTGTGTAACATTCATGCATGGCACCATCGAATCCCCCCCTCCCCGAGTCACCTATGTGTAGGTTTTACACTACCTGATATTGGTATTTGGATAATTTTACACAGACGTGAATTTTATTAAGAGACAAAAAATAAGTTAGATCTACTACTTTCAGAAAATGAACGTATTGAGAGTATCACATTGTATTGCGAAAGAGAAACCTGGAAACACTTCAAATTGTATATATCTACTGGGAACACAAACCTGATAGAAACAAGTGCAAAACCATTAATTCTATGACCCCTTTCTGACAACAAAAATAGCTTCGATTTTTTCCTGTCAAGACATAAGTTTATAAAAACCATTGGCCTTCAATTGCAGTCATGATATGTGTCTGATCAGATGTCCAGGACTGTTAATTATTTAAATAGATCAAAGTTTCACAACTACCTGGATTCACTAAAACGGATTAATAGAACTACAGTTTCACCTGATGTATATTTGTAACCAAGAATAAACGACAGAATTCCATTACACAGAACACTTCTTATGATGTCACTGTACAATAGCAAGAAATCACATTTTGGGAAATAGGTCTCAGTTTTACTTAAATGTACCGGCATCTTACACACTTGTTTTCACGGTAAGCATCAAAATATGAAAGTACTGCTTTGGTTAATGTGTTAATATGGACAGTTTTCTCATATTAACACTCCTGAGGACTCGACCAAAAGTCAAGTCTTGTCTAATCAATCGACTGACTGAAAAAAATGGAAAAAAAAGATTAATCTCTGTTTTCCAGAACAATAGAATGAACAAGAAAAACACATTTAAAATTTAAAACAGAAAATTGATGTTTATAATTTGACCTTAATATTGTAACCTTGACCTTCAGATGACCTTGATTTTAAGTAGGTTTAAGTGGAATTTAACCATAAAGAAGTAAAGGTCAGGTGAAATATTATATAATATATTTGACTTTGACCTTGACCCAATCACCATGACACTCAAACTTGACCTAAACATGGTCAAGATGTACATATGTACCCAAAAAAGGTAGGTTTGCCACTGTTCGTACTTATTATGTGTGCCACACAAAGGCAATGCGATCAACTATCCTTCTTGCCTCTTGCCTTGTGCCCTCCTCTCTGATTCGCCCAACCACAGTTCGTATTCAGATGTGCATGCGGACCAAGATGCCAGGCAATTTCTTCTTCCCTCATGACCAATAATAGAATATCAATAGGAAATATGGCACCTTGAACTTTTTCACTATTTCAAGTTTAATACAAATCTATCAGCTAATATTTGGTAATAAAAAAATTTTAACATATTTTTTCAACCGAGACCAGTATAATTTATTGTTTGGTATTTAGCCAATGATTCAATATTCCTCTTGCTTCCATTTGTTTGCTGACCAATAGTCCATATTGGACCACTGGTCAGCATGCATGTGGAAACAAGAGGAATATTGACTCATTGGCTAAATACCCAACAATAAATTATACTGGTCTCGGTTGAAAAAATATGTCAAAATGTTTTTATTACCAAATACTAGCTGATAGATTTGTATTAAACTTGAAATAGTGAAAAAGTTCAAGGTGTCATTTTTCCTATTGATATTCTATTATTGGTCATCAGGTCATACAACTTCTGCCAGGCACCAGGGTCCGCATACCATACTGAATACTACCCGTGTGGGCGTTACAAAGTTCTGAACGGAGTAATGTAGCAACAGGAGCAATGGTGTCACTCTCGCATTTTTAATTCCAAATTGCTTTGTAGCCATGAAGTGATAGAAAATATAACACGTTATTGAAGGGTTATTACACGTTATTTCAGCACATTTCTTAATGGAAATAATCAAACAACCTCTTGGAAAATAAAAATTACCCACACAATTACATAAGTCAGAATTTCAACCTTTAACATGAACAGTTTAAAATATATTCACTACATTTCGTCGACAACAAATCATATTTGCATATTATGGGCGGGCGTTTTCCCATGATTTCTGACCCAATTTTGTCCAGCAATCGACTTTTTTCATAGTTCGCCATTTTCTGGAAAATCTTGGCAGGGGATCCCACCAGCATTGGTATTCAAATATTGCGACCCATTTAAGTCAATGCTGGAAGTATTCTGCCAGGATTTGCGGTCCTATCTGCTAATAAGCTTTACTCTCTCCGTACTCGGCCTTATTAATATTATAGGTAATGCTTGTATATTTGGTTGGCACTCCAGTAACGGGACTCCGCTTCTTAAGCTAGGTAGTGCGTTAGCTGTCAAGTCTTTGGTGCGAGGCTCATGCATATGTGAGGCCCTGCTATTGGGTATTACACAGTAATATGCTAGGCAGCTCTTGGCTGTCAGTATGCTGCTTCTAAGTATTTATGTCCTTACATTAAGGGAGAATGTGGTTTCCCTCTCGTATGCTTACAGTACCATTATTAAGGTAATGGTATAGCGTATTACCTTGCAAAGTAACTAATTGTGAAAAACGTAAGGGGAAAGTTTGTAGATTACAGTTTACTGTATTGGTCAATGACGTAGGTTTTGAAAAAATAATGTGACTTCACAAATAGAGCACATATATCCCAATACAACTGAGTTATTATGCAGAAAAAGAAAACCAGATGCCATCACCTTCTGATCATCTTCCATAATGGCCTCTGGTGGATAGAATTCTCCAATCGATCTGTTAACACGAAATGACATCATGAAGTCAGAATGTCATGATGCCATTATGTGGGTGCAAAGAACCAGCCTGTTATGACGTTTTATGACGCCATATTGTTTTACATATTGACAGCAACTGTTTACACTTTTCTTTGATGTCACTCGACATCTGAAAATAGGACTGAACACTTTTTGCACCTTTACCTGTAAGTTGTCTTCTTACCTTTAAAAGAATATTGTAGATCTATGTACAAGAAATTAAATTTATCTTTTTCCAGCTTGAAATAAGCAACTTCATTGGTTGAGATGGGTGGCGGAATTTTCTGTACACCATTCCAGAAAAGGATAAAATCATAGCAAATGTTTATTTTGGAATAGTGTACAACAAAATATACGTATCCCAAGGATTGTATTCCACTCAGCTCATGGAATAAAACCCGTGGGAGGGGTGTATTTTCTTGTACACCCAGGGATACTGTACCATTACATATGTTTTTGGCAGCGTCACAAGGGTAGGCACAATGGATAAAAATGTGCAAATCTTTCGTAAAAAAGGAACAATTTGGAATTGTTTCTAATGTATCTTGTGTTTTACGAAATACTAAGTTGGTACTATCTGTGGAAAGTTCTAAAAGACAAGTCAGTGAACATTTTCTGAAAGATATTTTACAAATTCCTAAATGAACCTCAGATCTGGAGATTCAACGTAATATTTATAAGTAACATCTGCTGAAAGCAAAAAGTCCTCCTGCGTGAACCCAAGAGGCATACCACCTGCCGCGTAGCAAGTTCTCGCTCTGCTGTCCTATCCCGGGGGGGGGAGGGTACTCAAGCTGGGGGAGGGCCCAAGCCGGGGGGGGTAACCCATCACAGCCATGGGGTACCCTAGGTACACCCTTGGCCTGACCTGGCTCAGGTACCCCACCTCCCAGCCGGACCTGGCTAGGGTACCCCCCCCCCCAGTGGACAGACAGACAAATTGAAAATATTACCTTCCCTCGTCGTAATACGTACGCGGGCGGTACAGATTCAATTTTTTAAAATACTTTTTGGATTTTTATGTAAAATGTAACAAAAGTGTTGCACTACAACTCCGAAGACACTCCAAACAATTTCTGTGTGAAACAAATGTAAAAAAAAAAAACAAAGGGAGAATTCGTTAAATATCTTCGTAACTTTACCAGGAGAACCTTCAAGTGGGAGACATATTAACCCCGCTTTCCAGTTCATCAGACCCTGGTCTGACAATGAGGGGAAGGGAACTGGGGTTGAGGGGGGGAGCTTGTTGAAGAGACCCTTCTTCCTGATCGGTGAAATGGGACCGGGGATGGGGTGGGGTGGGGGAGGGGTTTGGCCCTCTCCTATTGTATCACGAGATAGTATCTCAGCGCACACTCGGATACGAACCCCGCCACCTCTACCCACCTCGGGAACAGATCAACAGACATGGGTGAAAATATGACCTTCCTTCGTGTGGGCAGAATTTACGGAAATTGACGCAGACGATGGTCGTTAAAAACAAAAGAAAGAAGTTTAGATGTTTATTTAAGTAGGATATCTATTTTTATCTTAAAGGTGTTAGTACGAGATTGTTCCATTACGAGGATTTGGCTGTTACCAATGATACACGATTCAAGACACAGTGCTTAACAAACAAATTTGTCAGATTGAACAATTCAAATAAGTTTTGTTGTAGATATTTCTCCGTGAGCATCAGAAGGCTTCGGGTAAGTTTGAGGGTGAAAGACGATCGAACCATTAGCAGATTTCTTGTGAATTACGACAACGAAATCCTGTGCAAACAGGCCAATTGAATTCCCTGTTTCACACCTTTGCAGATTTAGTGAATAGGGTTGTAGCGCGGTAGACCGTTTATTGGTCGGTGCCTAATTACCAATTTTCTCTTAATGTATCACAGTTTAAAATCGGTAGTACTGTATTAAATGTTTCATATCTGAAAAGCAAATAGTGGAAGTTTATTCGAATGACGGTCAAATCTGCCCGATCCAGCAGAATTGCTTGAACTGAACAACTCACTTCATCATAACTTCAAACCAATCAATCGCACCTGACAATGGCGTTTCTTTACGTTATCTATTTTCTAAATGATTTATTAGACGTAAAATAATATTTTTCAGCGCACGAAAATTAAAAAATATGAATCAAGCAACAGTAGGAGAAAACTGGGACTTAGGCACCAACCAATCAGTGGTATGCCGCGCTACATAGATACATTGCCATGAGTTATATTAGAACGAAAACGACCAACTTTCTTAGTGATAATTTCACTCTGGCCTGCAAAAAGTCCAACGCGCAACTCATCATTACCGCTTTCTGCGAATTGACCTTGTCTTGGCAGAAAACATAAAAATTTTGTAATTTTTTGGAAAATATTCAATTCCCATATCTATGTTTCGGTGGATTATGACACAATAAACAATTATGGAAGATATTTTACTTGTGGAGTCTGTAATTTTGAAAATATAGTGCCAAAACTGTAAAAAGGCAAATTTAGGTCATGAGATACTGGTTATTTCACTATATTTTCTAAATATAGGGAATTTACATGCCAAATTTCCTTCTGAATTTTCATTGTGTCTGTCACCAATATTTACACTGTCTTGGTTTGTGTAGTAAAACTCAACCCCAGTCAGAATTGAGTGTCCGCCAGGTC
>JBCAUG010308407.1:0-17505 GCA_038406175.1 Haplosyllis leylae | reverse complement strand
GGGTCCTGGGATATGTCATAAGGTGTCTTGTGTCCAAATTTAACAAAAAATTCCAATGGGAAGTGTCCCAAATTGCCGAAAAAAAGTTACCAATCATGATTGTATAAGGAGGAACTTTACACCCTGCTTTAGCAGAAAATTGGCCTTTTTTTTTTACTAATAAATGAACTTTTGGGCATGAAATACAGTGGTTACAAGTGTTAGAATAGGAACCAACACCTCTGAGTCAGTCTAGGTTAGCTAGACCAAAGTCCTTGGTCTGTGTTTCAGACCTCGAACTTTGATCAGCCAACCTAGACCTAATCATTTATCTAACTCTTAAGGGTTGTCACCAATTTCATACTATTGGCTTCAAGAGTATTTTCCTTATTAAATAACATTGTGTGATGAAGTACACCATTCTAAGATGTAAATTTAGTGGTAGCCCGGTAGCCCATCCTGCCATAAAAAGTTTTAATAGTATTAGTTCCCCATATATCTCCAACACATACTTCAATGAATTCCTTGGAACTCTGGGCTACCAGGATTAACAGTTTGGTAGCCCAGAGTTTTTTCTTAAATCTTAAAGACTGATTTGTGGCAGCTTATTCAAGCCAGCCTTGTTAAAATACATATTTGCAGCCAACTTTGTGCGTTGTTCAAATTGTTGCAATGGGGGGGGGGTAGATCTAATTTGACACGTCATTACATTTACCACCCTAAATTAACAATTAGATCTACACACTCAGGATGTTTTGCAGAACCGCACTATAAAATGTAGGTGGTTTTTTTAAATTTACGCCTAATAGAGAGTGAAATGAAATTTAGGGAGATTGAAATTTAGTAAGAACTCTTCCTGAACCACAACAGAAAGGTACCATATAAATATATTATCGCTCACCGCCGTCCTTCCAAGGATGCAATTTTCTTCATTGCTGCATGATCTTCTGTATGCGTCGGGTATTTGCAGCCCTCCAATATAACGGCTACTGGCATACAACATGAAACAATAAAATATAGAGTATTCTTCATAATTTTTACAAAATCACAATCTTCTTTTCCTCCTTGGCAGTCATGTGACGTCATTGGTGTACTCGTTTTTGAATAGATCTACGAATCGACTGTTTAGCAGAAATGTCAGAAAGAAGAAATAATGAAAAAGAAGTAGAAAGAGACGCTCACTTCTTTGACAGACTTTCGAATTTTATTGATAAATACCTGCAAGAAGTCAGAGTAAGTTGGAAAACTAAATAGATCTAACACATTTATTAGTAGATGCCCTCTGCAAAATCTGAAGGGCTGAGATCTACAGCTGTTCAAATGTGTTCTGCTACCTGTAGATCTACAGACAACACCCTCTGCAAGCTAGCAGCTCCATATGGGCATTTTAAAGAATTATGCCAGTCTAAACTCTGGTATTTCCCGTGCGGCCCAATGCAGATAACTGACGAGGGGTTTGATCCAGTAGTTGGCCAGTATATAGAGTACAAACCCTTTGTGTGCCCAAATATGGCAACCAGGGCAGCTCTTCATTTTTGAGGAGCAAATCTAACAAAGGGAGTAACCAGCCAAGCAAGTACTGGAATTAACTAAAGAATATTCTAAGCTACTTCCAGTACTTGTTTGGCTTGTTACTCCCTTTATTTGTTTGATTTGCTCATCAGAAATGAAGAGCTCCACTGGTTGCCATATTTGGGCATGCAAAGGGTGTGTCTGAATACTGATACCTATCAATACTAAATGTAGGAGCCTAAACCAAACATTATATTTTTCATTTTCCATGTTGGTGGTTCTAAAATTGCTGGATAGACTGGGTACCAGCCTTGCCAAAACATGCCTGAAGTGCTGCTGATTGATAGCCAAAGTTTCCAGTGTAATTACCTGGCATGTTTTTCCCAAAGCATGGCTGAACATGCACCGATCAAGTGATGAACTGTTGGGACCAATTACACATCTACCTATACATCTTTATCAAACCTAATAAATGCATTGCATTTAAGGTTTATCAACTAATCAACATCCTGGAATGTCAGAAAGGAAGGCTTCAACTACTTTTTGAGTATGTGAATATGTACATCGTAGTTGTATGTGTGGCTCACTGGGGGTGTTTCAATGGTCAGAGTGTCTCTGCTTATTGTGTGGACCCAGGTGTGCATGCCTTGTGTCTATGCACCCTATGCACCCCTACAGACCCTAGACACCCATACAGACCATACCCACCCTATGCACCCTACTCACTCCTATGTACCCTACCCACCTTACCTACCCATAGTAGCATAGGGGTGGGTAGGGTACCAGTAGTGGATCCAGGATTTGGTCAGGGGGGCCAAAATTTTTTTCTGAGATTTTGCCGACATAGCAAAGTGGAGTTGGGTGAGTGAAGCGAGTTAATATTGGTGGGGCCCAGGAAGCTCTTGCATTTTTAATTGTCAAATATGCATTCTCCCACTTATCCTGGTACTTTTTCTTCAAATTTATTTACTTATATTTGTGCAGGTACATTAGAAAATATATATTTTAATATGAAAGGTTTTGGCCATTTTGACAGAGGTAATTTTCCTTATTTTTTCTTATTTGTTCATTTGGTATTGTTTGCAGATATGTTACTCTGTAAGCCAGGGGTCTGGGCCCACTTAGGGCCCCAGAAGCCCTTGCACTTTTAAGTGTCAAATATGCATTCTCCCACTTTTCCTGGTACTTTTTCTTCCAAAAATTTAACTTACATTCATGTAGGCACATTATGAAATACCCATTTCAATATAAAGTATCTGGGCATTTTGACAAATTTGTTCTTTGCAGATACATTAGTTTGACAACCAAGGGTCTGGGGCCCCCAGAAGCTGTTGCATTTTTAACTTCAAAATATGTATCTTCCCACTATCCTGAGCACTTTTGTTGAAATTTCAAAACAATACAATTTTACATAACAAAATTATTAATATTCAGACATTTTCTGTGCAATGTATGCAAAAACAGTTTACTTCAATCTTATCAATCTTTAATCTTTTAATCTTTAATGGCTTCAGTCAATATAATGTAAAGGTATGCATATAAAGAGATGAAATATGAAATAATGAGCAGAGTGAGATTGGAAAATTTAGAAGAAATTTATGCCAAGTGAAGCGAGGCTGGAAAATTTTTAAAAATAATAAAATGAGGGCCCTAAAATACATTGTTTAGCTCGTTTTCAGAGGGTTTTTAATAAAAAGTGCTAAGAGGTGCATAAGAAGTAGTCCTTATCTGGGATAGAGGGGGGCATGCCCCCTCCCCCCCCCACTGGATCCGCTATTGCTACAGCATTTTCATTTGGTAAGTGATCAAACTGAAGTTAAATTGCTGCATTAGAAAACCGCTCGACATTTTCAACAAGACGCAGTTCAACGGGACGTAGCAAACGCACAAATTTGAGGATGGAATCTTTCTAGATCTACAACATGCAATCCAGGGGCTTCTTCTAAACAAGAAAGAACTAGAGATCTTGGACTAGACTCTCTCTAGATACAGAAGATCCAGTCAATTTCTTTCAGGAGGCAGAGGGAAAAGAAAATTCTGGTGACAACCTGACAGCATATTCCATGAAATCTTCTGCTTCATCGTTCATCCTTGAGGTCTTATATTGTGTCCGCAAGTTACACAATTTATTGTCAAATATGCACGGAATCAATTGCTAAAAAATATAAGCATTCTGATTTTGGAATAAAAATAGAGATCTTCCGGAAGTTAAGGAAAATCCTGCGCGCATGCTTAATAAGAGGACTGGTCCAAGTTGGGGGGGGGGGAGACAACTAAAGTTTGTGATATTGGTTTTGATTGTTGTTTGTGATAACAGAATGACTTTAGAAATATTCTGTGAAATCCCTTTCATTGACAAATGTTACTGGTGACGCACAGCAAGTTTTGATATTTTTTGCAGAAGAACTCGGGGAAGTATCTTGGTCTTGGGGCTGCAAGAATAGAGGAGTCGAAGAGTAGTGAGAATTTACCGGTTGTTGAGGTACAGATAACAGTTTGGGTTCTAGGGGTGGTCAGAAGATGGTAGGGTCATAATTTTGAACATGAATTGTAATTCAATGTGAATTGTAATCATTCAGATCTACAATAAATTCACATGCATCATATTTCTAATTTTGTTTCCTTTTGCTTCTTTCAAAGCCAGAAGATATACTTCTTAATTTTACAACTTTAATAATAACAAAAGTTTGTAATACAGGAAAAAAGTAGAGAGAAAAGGGTTCACTGCAAAATGAGGGATCACAAAAAAGAGAAAGAAAAAGCTATTTCATTTCGAAAATGAATTTCATACATATTTTCAAGCGAATTTCAGTCAGAATTTGGTATTAAGGGTTACTGCGAAAAAGTTTTGATTTCAAAAGTCTTTTAAAGTGGTGACTTTTTCGCTTTCCCTTTCGCTCAGTGAGAATGAACGGACAGAAGCATCTGGATTCAAGTTGAAGGGAATTCAAGGGATTGAGCCAAGTCGTGATGGACTGGATGCCAGAAAAAACTTTGAGACATTTACATTGTCAGCTGGTTTTCTCATATGTGAAAAATAATTGTGCACAAAAAGATGTCTTATAATTATGTACCTATTTTGAAAGTGTGCGAAAACTTTTTAAGGTGCGCAATTTTCATGGTGTGATTAATAGATATTTCTGAATTTTTTGACAGAACGTTGCTTTTTGTAATGAATTAGAATGGTCTCGATCAGATTTAATCGATAATTGAAGCCATATGGAAGTGTTTGAAGTGCAATACGATATTCGAATAACTTTACAAAGAGTCCTTTCAGCCACAATAGTTACCGATGACTATTGATTTTAGACCCAGAAAGAAGGAAAGATCATATTCACAATTTCAACTTACTATGTTTTCCAGGAAAGGATAAGCACGATTTTTATAATCACCTGCAAGTGTTTAAGTTTATGTATGGCAAACGTACATGCCCAAATTTGAACATGAAATGCCAAGCTTAATTTGCGATTTACACTGATCGGATTACAGCAGAAAAACACTTTTTTAAAATAAGATTGATTAGATATATGAAAGGCCACAGTGATGGAAACACGCAGAAAACTGCTTTGACGGTAAGTTTTAGACTTCATTTTATAAGGAAAAATCAGTTTTGAAACAAATTGTCTTTGTTATTTTCGTCATGTGAAACGACAGTGTGGAATTCAACTATGAATCTCTGCAGAAATTAACAAGAAATATACACAAGACAGTGTCAGTAAAACTCAATGCTATTGGTTTTCAATTGAATGAATGAAATCAATTTTCAAACTATTCGGAATATTTCTTCTGTATGCATCTTATTCTATCAGATAATCTAGTTGTAATCTTTCCCCTAAGTGCATAATTTGCACTTGAAAAAGTTTCCTTTAAGTTGATTGAAAAATGATTGGATTCCTCAGATTGGCATGAATATTTGATTGGAACAGTTATTCATCATCGCGCAGTTAAGTTTCAACTTGTCCGTTACTGCACTGCAGTTGCACGAGCTTTCAAACAAGCAAACATTCATTGAAGTTTGGTCCACTCAATTTTTTTGTTATTTGTAGTTATTGCTTATTTTTTAATAACATTTGCATGTGTAATATTTAAACAACTTTTTCTGACATATATCTGTCATCAAAAATATTGACTTGCAGCTATTGTGATTGGAATTTAAAACGGATAACTTGATCTTGAGTGACTTATTCTACATATCAACATTTCTTCTCCGGGTGAGTGGTTGTTCTCAGCTACCTGATAAGCTTAAAATTAATTGGATAATGCAGGAATACCACACAAAAATCTTTTTCACAATGTATATTATGTTCACCAAGTAGATCCCCAGTTGTGGTTAATAACATATTGGAGCATTTTGAATCGTACATAAGTCGAGTATCAAAGTATTAATTGTATTGCCAATTAACAGTGCTGGTAAAGTTCCAATTGGGAAGCTAACAAAGATCGCACTGAAAGTACAATGCAACGAAAACAATTTAAACTTTAGAAAGTATTATTATAATTTTAAAAAGTTTTCCTTTTTCTGTCAGTGAATTCAGTGGGCTGCTTTCAAACACATTTCAGGCAATAACTATTTTTGCAAAGCAAAAAATTAAGGGAAATTTGGTCAACTTCATTTGTGAAGCGAAGTCAATGTCGAAGTAGGATGTCCTCATTGAGATAACATATTCACATAAAGTTGTGCAATTACCCGAAACCATGCTTTCCAAGTTGGCTATTTTTCCCTATATTCATTGAGTCGGGTACAAATGATGTAGTCTATCCACTCGGGGCTAATATTTCTACTATATTATTTTTCGCATTTTCACACAAATGAGAATGGACATTTTTTGGAGCCCCTGGTCAAATAATAGGTTGGCTCTTCTGAGATTGGCACCCGAGCTTCCTCTGAGAATCATCAATTCGCCATCGATTCACGATGTCTGAAAAATAAATATATGTTGTCATCATTTAAAATTAACCCACAGATCTAGAACACAGTTTAGAAGACAGTAGGAATGAAACAAATGAATTCTTGCTCTACTGGTGCTCGAGTATTCTTGTGGAAGAACCGAATAATTGTCTGTCCATCAAAGAGTAGTAAGTGATGGTCATGTTTGCCTGAAATTAAAGTACATTTGTAAGGAACAAATTTATGTAGCAAAATTGGTTTAAAAATAGTCAATTAAATCTGATGTCTAATTACTTTCACTAGACTTCAAAATCTTTAAGGTGACAGTGCATTATTTTTAAATGATTTAAAAGACATGAAGTGACCCTTTTTCTTCTGTTTTGTAGTCTGTGCACAGAGAACAGATTGGCCAGATTAATTTCCAAATTTTGCCCAGTAAAGTTCAGCCAGGTACGTCTATCTCCTTTGGTGAAATTGCTTGGAAGAAGATAGAAACGTTCAAGAAAACGTTTTATTTTGCAGGATTCCATCGAGCACTTATCCAATTCTCTCCTGGCTGCAGAAAATTTCCTAGATATTTCTGGGAAACTAGTGAAGTGAGTAAAACCCGAATAAGTCAAAGAATTCCAAATAAACTAAGTTAATACTTGTTGAATCGATGTTTTTTATTATTTCAGTCCAGTAAATATCACTAACGGGACTGTGGATGACTTCCACATCACAAATTACCTAAAAATATTGCAAGAAAAGGTAATGTGGCAAATTCTTACATTTACAAAAGTATCGTTAAACTTGTCATTGCTACATTATTAGCTTCTTTTGGAAAGAAACAATGTTCCTTTGTGAACTAAAGTCCAAATAAGTTTTGTGCTCACAAAGAGGACCCTCAGAATACTGTAACACATGAAAACTGTAAGCTCACTCTTTGGCTCAAAAGTATTTGGCAACACTATATGTTACAGGCTTCTCGTTCAGTGAAATTCTTGTTGTAACGAATCCCTCATGACTCTGAATAGTTCAGGTCGCAGGTAATTGGGTGATTGCATGAAAACCTGATCACTTGAGATTTTCTGTTTCAATTTAATTGGCTTATTGATCTGCTGCCACTTCATAACTTCAGATATTCAGTGCACAGTTAACTGCGACAGGGCTGCAAACTTCAGATCGTTTCCATAGTAACAACATTTCAAAAGCAAAAAGTAGAAACGGACAAAAAGAACAAATGAAGAAAACTAAGCCGAGCAAAAATTCTTTCAAACCGAAGCCAACTGTCAGTGAAGGAACGCCAATACACGGAAAGACCAGCCGCATATTGTGTGCTAACGGAGAGACGCAATCGAATCTGAAACTCGGTAACCCGCGTCGCGTTGAAAATGACGCAGGATTCAAACAGAGTGATATCCACGAAAATGTGTCCAACTATGTCAATGAAAGCGAAGAAGACGCAACCATCCCCAAAATTAATTTGGATGATGTTAACAATGATTTCATAACAGAGCAAGACGACTACGAGGAAATAATTTATGGTGGACATGGGAGTAGCGGAAAACCGCCACTAGGGCCCAGAGTGACAGAGGTAATTCAACAAGACGGACAGATGACCATTGAAATGGAGGTGGACAGTGAGTATGTCTTAAGCGTTGAGTGAACATGTCACAAAAGATGTACACATTTTATTCAACAATAAAAGTTCACTTTTCGCCGAATGTACATTTCTTTCACATTATTGCAGTTGATGACTTGTGTGGTGCTCAGGTTGATTTGGAACAGTTAGCATCACAGGGTGGAATGGATCAACTCCTGCAGGTGAGAGATCATGTCAGGAAATTAGATTACTTGTAGTGATCTTAAGAACAATAGAAGCCCATTGAAAGAATTTATTCTGTGCAGATATTGTCCCACTTTATAAATGTTCTGATGAACGTAAAGCTCATTAAGATTTGATTGCACCTGCAACCATTAATAGACCTTTGATCCAGTATCCCAGTTCCTCCTTCGCAACAATTTTGTACCGTAAGTCCTTTTCAGGTCAACAAAATATTTCTTCATGTATGGGATGACACAGTGTGATTACAGATCCAATATTTTGAATTTTATTCTATATAGATGGCGATGGGGCAGGAAGGTTTAGTAATAGACGATGGTGAGAGATTGATTGTATTTCATGTCGAAGAAGAGACAGACTCCTGTGAAAGTGACAGAGGTATGCCTTTAAAGTGGTTATGGTCTAAACGTAATTGTCTTGATCATAACTTAGCGTATAGTCTGTGTACTGGTGTATATCTGGGGAGGGTGTCCAGGCGCCCATATTTTACGCACTAAAATTTTCTCGATTTGGAGTGGAGTCTTTTTTTGGACATTTTTAGCCAAAACGTATGTTGCCGACGCTCTCCACAGACAATCCTGGACCCACCGCTGCTTTGATGATATCAAACAAAAAATGCAGATTTGCACTCAAAACAAGTAAAACGTGGGATCACCTCCACATTCAAACTTCTGCACGAATTATTTTAGGAGATATGGAACCAGAACGACCGGCGGAAAAAGTAACGAATGAAGAACCTCCATTCTCGGCATACAGTGATCAATTAACAGAAGCAACTTCAACGTCTCATGTACCTCACCCACCGAGCACGCCTCGCACCCAGGCATCGTCCCGCAGCCCTCGACACAGACCACTACGCCCTGCGCAATCCAGATCATCTCAGAACACTGATCTTCCGTCTGAATACAGTATTAGTAGTAGCATGGAATTCGATATGAATACACACTCAGAGACAGAACAGCAGCCAAAATTAAAGCAGCATGAAAAATCATATGCAAGAAAGGAAATGGATTATGAAGAGGATCAGGACGAAGACGTCATTGGATTGTCTCAACTCAGCGATGAATCCATTGAAATTGTTATGACCAAGGGTGCTCTTATGTTGAAAGAACTGCAACAGGTATACAACTCCCAGTTCTTTTCAGATGGCGAGCCGAACATACCGCACTCTTCTCATGTCCTGCTGGAACAAACCAATGAACCTGCCAATGCAATTCCGTCAAACATGGCTTCAACTCCAAGGGGAAACAACAAATTCGAAGTTTTGGTTTTACCGGATAGTAGTGAAGAAGATGAAGATTCAAATACAACTATTGATGGCACTGCAGAAAATGGAGAAGAAGGAGAAACATGGGGGTATAGTTTGGATTTGAGTGGAACAAGTATTAGAGAAAAAATGGAACTTGAAGTTATGGAAACAAGCAATGATGTGGAGAAGAAAGTCACAGTGGACACTGGAAAACAACTACTGGAGATAACAGAAGACGAGGCCAAACAGTATGAAGGAGAAATTTCTATTGACTTTTCCCCTGAAATGGATAATTATGGAGGAAGCCGTCTTCAAAACAACAAAAATCAAAGTTTAGTCATGCAGAAGAACCAAGAAAAATCCTCCGAAAATAAGTTAGGCAGAAATATTCCGAACAATAACAATCCTAAAGAAGAAAGCAAAGACCTAGATGTAAACATAACAAATGTTTTTGTTCCAATAGCCGAAAATGGTGTTGTGGAAGTTCACAAGAAAGAAGAAATGGACTCATCAGACTGGATGGCAGCTTCAATCAACTCACTGATAGAATCGGCCAACGAAGCCGTCTTAAGGGGCATTTCAAAGGAACATATTCTGGCCAGTATACAAGATGTCCAAGACGAAGAAGACGGTAACACAAAAGACAGTGAGCAAGTAACCAGCGAAATACGCAATACTATCATAGAAAATCTGAGCCGTTATGCATCTCGTGACTTCGCCTGCCAACCTGTTGACGAAGAGGCATTTCAACCTTTGCTCTCAGAAGTATCAGAAAGTTTCGACATTAACTCCAATAGGTTAACTCCTGTGTCTGCCAGATCTAACGACGAATTACTACAATTATTGGATACAATAGACAAACAAGGCAAAGAAATGAGGACAGAACTAGATATTGTGTACGCTCAAGAAAAACACGACGAATTAGTCCTCGATGTAACTACATCAAAAACAATCGAGAAACTAAACGAGGAAGTGGAAGCATTGCGTGATGAAAACTTACGAATGCACAAAGAAGTTAAAAGATGCCGAGAGGCAACTGCAAAGGACAAGAGTACAATCACAAGTTTAGAGAATTCCATAGTGAAAGTACAAGATGTAGTGAAACTTGCACAAGAGGAAAGGAGACCATATAAAAATCAAAGTATCAAAACAAAAGAGGAACGTACTCAAACAAACTTAGTTAAAACAGGAAATAAAGAAATACAAACTGATTATGTTCACAGAAAATCTTGCGCAACTGCAACCGAGAAGGTTGGAAAAGATGAAAAGGGAACTGATTGCTTTGATTTAGCATGTTCACTCAGGACCGATGCATGTACTCAGGTGTTCATTCCGTTTCTGGAAGGTGATGTAACACATTTGAAAACGAACCACCAGAACCTGAATGCAACTTTAGGAATGAGATCGGGGAAAAGAGCCACCCAGATGATCGACGATATATTGTACCAAATGTCAACTATTGCCTCCGACAACATCGACACCAACATGAACGCAGGTATTCAATCTATTGTTGTTAGATTCATGCTCATAAAACTGAAATTGTGTTTTCCTGGTTCGTTTGCACAAGTAATTAAATTGCTTGATACTAATAGTACAAGCCAAGAAAGAAGCAAGCCTAGATCCGGAATGTCCAGACAAGTGGCGTACACTCTCGATGACACCCCTGAGTTCCGATCCTATGATACTACAGCTACAAAAAAGTCTTGCTTGTGCAACACTGGAGAATGATCTACTGGAGACAAAAGTTAGCAAGGTAAATCATAAGTGACCCTCGTTTTTTCTGTAAGGAATTATGACTTGCCAGTAGGGACACTCAAAATGTCTACAAATGATGGCGGGCTTCTCTTTGCAATTTATTATTTATTTTGAAAAAGGCACGCATATCTGTGGTGGATCTGGGATTTTTAGGGTGGAGTCACCTGGCTATTTTTTGATAATTTTTCCTCATTAAAATAGATGAATCCACTACTGCTCTCGCGTAACCTTGTTTTTTTTTCTTTGTTTAGGCTAGTAAAGAAGCTGATAAGAAAGCGTGTGAAATGTCTGTGAAACTAGAAGCTGCGCAGGATGAATTGAACCGACTTGTCAGAGAGAAGGAACGACTTGTACTTCGATTCAAGGGCGATTCACACGAGATGGAATTACTCAAAGTAATTTTCACACCAAAACACACATTTAAATTGTCACAAAGCATGAACACAACACTCAGCCGGCCGCCAACTCGTTTCGTAGTTTAAATTGACAGGTTTTACAAAACTTCCTTTCAGGACCGAATAACTGGGCTAGAAAGAACGTTATTTGCAGCACAGGCAGAGAACTCAAGGCTTACTTCCAGGTTACAAACAGCAATCAGTGAGGAAAGGAACAACCTGGAGAAAGAATACGCAGAAATCATCCAAAAACTTGAAAACGAAAACAAACAAATGAAAGAAAGAGTGCTTACCTTGGAGAATGACAAACTCACCCTGCAGCGGGTGATTATTTTTCATATTACTCGTTACCGACCACGTACGAGGGAAGGCAAAGTTTTCACAGGTGTTTGTCCACAAGGGGGAGGGTACTTCCTATCTTGGGGGGGGGGGGGTGAAGTCTACAACTTGTCTTGGTCCTGTCAGGGGGTTTGGGGACCCTGACCAAGTGACCCTACCCTCTCCCCTCCCCAGCTAGGTCTGGTCAGGGGGAGGGGTAGGGAGGAGAGGTGCAGGTAAGGGGAGTGGAGGGTGTACCCTGACCAGGTGACCCTACACCATGGCTAGGTCCTCCCCTACTCTCCCTGGCTAAAAAGTCTGGTCAGGGGAGGGGAGGGGAAGAGAGGGAGAGGGGAGGGAGGGTACCTTGACCAGGTGACTCTACCCCCTCCCCCCATCTAGGTGTGGCCTAGCAGGGTAAGGATGAGGGTTGTGGTCGGTATTGCCTTATAATGTTAATAAGAGGCTGTCTTGTTTTATTTTAGTATCTCTTGACCTTGACATAGTTAATTAAACTTGTAAATTAATATTTCTACAGGATCTACTGAAGCTCCAAAACAGCCAAGTGAAAAGTGATGCGACAGTGGTAGAACTGAAGAATTCACTTACAGCAGTTTACAATGAGAAAAAACAATTACAAACTGAAGTTAGTTTTCTCAAAAAGGAATATTCTCACCTGAAACAGAACATGGAGGTTAGAACATGTAAATTCTTATCAATACCCTGCAAAAATGTAATTACACGAAAAAAGAAACATTATAAGAGCAACTTTCTGCCTTGTAGGAAATGGAAAAGATATTTAAAACTGATGCCATACCAACAACAGCCAAAATGGACCTGAACGCCAAGGTCAGTGAACGGAACAACGTCCATTCCAGTATTATGCTACGCTCTGAAAAGGTAAAGGAAATACATACTTTGACGAAGTTAAACAGCAATATACTTTAACAACAAATAACACACATCTACTTTTTCCTTCATTATCCGAACATTCTGATTTCTTCGTTTTGTTGAATTTCATTTAGGTATTAGAAGAAATAAAGGAAGCGCATTCAATTCAGAGGGCAATGGAACCTGAAACGTTGGTGAAACCAGTTCGTTGGGAGGATGTAGAATCCAAACTGGTCAAACAAAATGTAGAACGGGTACGCACAACAAGAACCTCTGTTACAAGTGTATTGTAAGATTAACAAATTGAAAAAAGAGCATAAATATCAAAACATATACTGGTTTGTAGGTTGGAGAACAAAACAGAAGTGATGAAGCAAAGGAACAAATGTCAACGAATTGTTCAGGTGAAATAATTCAGTTTGAAAAGGAAAGAGTGTACAAAACACTGACAGGAATATCGCCCTCAGAAATGAACGAAACCAGAGATGCGGAAGGTCTATCAATATCAGAAGAAATACAGGCAGTTGAGAGTAGGATTTCCAGAGAGTTGGGCATCAAAATCCAGTTAGTTGGCCAAGTGGCAGCGAGAGAAGCACTACCGGGGGATGAAACTCGTGGAAAATGGGCCTTTCCAGGGGAACCTAGTCCTATTAACTCCAGCACAAGAGCACCAACGCCTATCAGAACTTCCGATGGAAAAGCTTCGTCTTTGAACACGTCCTTTTATGGTTCTTCTGAATCTGTAAACAAGGCAAAGTTGAATTATAGTGATGGAGACGCAACACTGAATGTTTCCAGAGTAAAAAATCGCCCCGAACCTCTGAAGAAACCCATTATTGACCCAAGAAAAATTGAGGACTATGAAGAGTTAAGAAAGAAGAGGTTAGCTCTAATGCTTCAGGCTTTTACCGGAAGAGAAGACACAGATACACTGTTGGAAGAAGCAAAACATAACAATGAAGTACCAGACCAAACAAAAACCGCTGTATCTGCATCCACAACGGTAGACACAAATGATCGGGAAACAATCAGTCACAGAGTAAAGGAGATTATAGCTAGGTACTCTGATTCAGGTGCAAAGACTACTGAGGTAAAAAATACAGAAACAAAAATTACCGAAGAGAATAACAAGCCAAATGACAGAAAGGCACAAGCCACTAAAGTGCCCTATTACCAACAACCAAGGAGACAAATTTACCCGCACAAGAAGAACTACAGGCCGCCTGGATCTGAAACTGAGACAGAAGCTGACGAGGTCTACCAAAACGTCGATGGTGGTATGAACAAAACACTGCATGATTATGATGCACCAAAGCATGGGGCTGAGGGGACCAATGATAGGGTAGCTCACACCATTCATTCCCCCAGAAACAGAAACAAAATCCAGCAAAACATGTCGCACGAAATTCAATTGAGTCAAAATTTCCATAGTTCTAAAAGATCTTCAAGTCCACGAAGGCCTCTAAATTCTACTTCACATTACGGATCAACGAGTCATGAGGAATCTCTGACTGCACATAGAATGTCATCAAATCGACAAAGTCTGAGAGGAAAAGCACACAGACCGTCAAGCCCAAAACAGACAAACCTAAATTACTCTTCATCCCGAGGAATGTCTCACAAAGCACGATCACAATTTACAAACAATTTTGATTCTGATGATGCACACTTGAATCAAAGCCCTCATCTCTACGCCTGTAAAACCCCGCATGCCTTGTCTGCGAATGGTGAAGGTGTAAAATACCATGATAGTTCTTTCGATAAAACTCCCAAGGCTTTGGAATCTGAACCTGATTCCGACAGAATCTTTAAAAATACAAGGAGAAGTAAAGCTGTTTTAAATTCTTATTCCAGCGAAATACCAACTGTTAAAGTAAGAGACGAGAAAAACATATATAATTCTAATTTACGGGATGCCATCGATAATATCAGACGATCACCTTGCAACCCGATGCTTGATTCTGACACCGCTGTACTGGACACCGATGCTTTAGTTGCTAAGTATACCTCTCCACAATCTCCAGTTTCATCTCCCAGGAATCTCAGAAAATCCGATCTCAGATTTACATCGGAACCAGAATTCCTAGTCACAGGAACCGGAAGTATCCGTCAGATTGACCAAAATATCCACAGCAATGCCCCATGGAGCTCCAAGAGACAGAATTCAACAGAAAATTTGAATGGAAGTGAAGAGCATTTAATTAGAGAAGTCTCTGATGTTACTTCCAAATTAGGTGTTCACTGGAGAGAACCCAAGTTGTATGATAATAGATATGGAACGCCCACTTCTCAGCTTTCTACCTCTCTAACACCGCCTCCCCAAGTTTCACCAAACCCAGAAAGATCTACAAGTCAACAAAATGGATCTACGCGTTCTTCCCCCAAATCACCCTCTTTTCCCTGGCATAGTAACAGAGGATCCCATGAGGACCTCACATATCAAAATGTAACTGATGAAGAAAAACGAAGGCAGGCAAGTAACTCGACCTCTTCTCCCAGTAGACATAGAAGTAGCACTTACAGACAAACATCTTCACCTAGGTTTTCTTCACTCACAATGTCCCATGGTAGTAGGCCGAGTAGTCGTAGTGATAGTTCGTCCCTTACCTCAAGTAGTCTAAGCAGTAGATACGGTAACAGAGGTCTGCGGACAAGTACCAACGGAGTTAGCTCACTAAAGACTGGCTTGACAACCCCACGAAGCAGCACTTATCAGCGACCATCAGAATCCCTGACGAGACACACCATCAGCAGCAGTCTAAAAAGTGGTGCTTCCAGGGTGCACGAGGTTGGAAATCTTCTAGTTTTTTTTACATTTAGTTTCAGAACACTCTGTGCTTCACCTTCCGCTAAATTATTGCACCAAATGTTCTGGAGCGAAATCGCAATGCATGTTTCACATGAACAGTAATTTAGTGCTTGTCAATGTTGGAAGTGTTGTTGGTGTAAAACGCTTTTTCAGCTCAATGTATTCCATGAAGGTCTTTTTTTCTACAAAATGAATTGTATAGTTACTGGTGATAAAATAGAATTAATTGATTTAGGTTTGCGGGAACCCAACTCGACCAGTGCTGCAGGGTGGCAGTGACGTTAACGTTAATTACAAATCGAGAGATCGATCTTCCAGGTAACATCTTTTCTGGTCAAACTTACGCTTTTGAAAAAATCTCAAACGCTTTCCTCTCTAACCAATGTAACAGTGAAAGTGCTTTGAGAAATGGTTTGGTGATTGAAACTAACAGATAAACTGGATTTGCATAACTAACGTCAACAGGAACCCTGCTTTGAGTGAAGGAGAGCGTGAGTGTGCAAATGAACTCATAGACAGTTACATGTTTTACCACGAGAGGAACAAGACACTTCAGGGACAAGAGAAGGTGACATTTGATAGTTAACAAGCATCTCTTTTTAAAACGCCAAAGTGAGGTATTGTGAAAAGTTTCTAGTATTATTAACTTTTCACTTTCAGAACATGGTCAAGACATTCGCGGTTAGGTTTTGTTAGTTTTGACAAAACAAAATTAAGATGAATTAATGGAACAGGATCAGTTTTGTAAAATACTAGTGAACTATGTGAGCATATGGGAACATCTGAATTATTTCTCGTTTTCAGGACCAGAGTTTCGAAAAGGTGATTGAGAAATACACACAGACAACTGACACTCACAGACCCAGTGATGATGTAGCCAAGATTATACAGAAATATGCAACAAGAGTGTGAGGAGAAACTTGAGGTGTAGAGACAATACAAAACTTGATGATATATCTAATTTTTACAAATTAAACGTTCTCATGTCATTCGAAGAATTCAATGGCGCTTCAAGGTTGGAATCAAAAAACGCACTTCCAAAGCAGAGCACATCTATAGAAATTTTAAGGAACTTTAATTGTACATAGTATGTTAATGTATTTTACACATTATGTGACATATCTACATATATATTTCATATTTAAATTATACTTACCTATAAGCCATGTTGTGGTAATAATTTCTTACTAAAACTAAATCCATCGGCCAGTGCCAAACTTCAATTCTTTTGTGTGAGCACATCCAAACCTAGTAAAACATTTTCACAAAACGTGCCTTTCAACTTCTGATACATTATACCATATTTGCAATATACTCAGAGAATAAAATCTTTGTGCGTTAAAGTGCATTTGATCTTGTCTCTTTACCCACCACAGTCGCAAAAAAAATTAACGCACTTATTATAGACAGTATACATTACTTTATTTCACATAATCTGACAACGGTGAAATAAGAACAATTATTGTGTATCGTGACAAACAGAATTCATTCACACTTCAGAGAAAAACACCATTTGCATCAAAGTAATTTATGATGTAGTTTTCGTAAGTAATTTGGTCACTGGGTATTACTTGGGAAAAGTCTACGCTTCACTTGTAGTAAAACTTCTATGTTTAGCACAATTCTACACAAAATTGAATTTGCATGAATTTGTTTCAAATCATTTCCGACGTGTCTCCTTTAATAATGTCGATTCATCATAACTGTCTATTTGGTATAAATTGATTGTATTTCCTGTTTCACGTGAAAAAGCAATTTGTCGCGTAAGGACTGCAAAACGAATCAGCACAAGAAAGTCCTCCTGCGGGACCGCAAGAGGCATACCGCCCGCAGGGTGGTGAATCAAGATAGTGAATTAACAAGGGAAGAAGTTGCATAAACTTA
>JBCAUG010308406.1:0-32938 GCA_038406175.1 Haplosyllis leylae | reverse complement strand
CACCAACATCTGACCATCAACTGTGCTTGAATTGTTCCAGGAGTTGCAACTAGCCTCATACATATTACAAATAATCTGGAAACTTGGAACAATAAGTTCAACAGTGTCGTCATGGGTAACAATCCATTGCCTGATGCAGAGTGGATTCGCTTTTATCAGTTATTAGATGACTGGGTAGTTAATATTGAAGAAACTGCCGAGGAAATCGGAACAACACAGAAAAGTGATGAAAAAGCCGAAGGCATAGCGCACAGGAAGTAGGGATCAATATTGTGTAATATGAACATAATACAGAATTTAACAACGGAACGAACGTTCTCACATCTGTTGATTCGTTGCCAATTATCCCTAGCGCTCATAATATAGAACAAAGGCACTACAGGTACCCATCAGCCCCTACTTCGTATAAACGGTGGGCACCAATCGAGATATCATTTAAAATAGGATCTATGGTCAGTATTACTATCATAAGTCAACTCCAGTAGGTGTCTCCAATAAGTTAAAAGTTGAAGTAAATTTTTAAGTATTACGTAAATGTATGGGAAAATATTATTTCAGAATAGAACTGTTAGAAGTTATGACCAATACACAGAGATGGTTATCGGCTTCAACGAATGGTATAGACAGTGAAGATGCTAAGCTGATAGAGCAGGTAGAGATCGTTGACACTGGGTGGCAACGAACGTGAAAGTGAATTTTTTTTAGTGATTTCCATTTTTTTTGTGAAGCCATTGCTTTTACTGAGAATGACTTCAGTCTTAGGATCCTGGGGTGACACACCCAGTAAAGGAAATGTTCGTGTTGGGTTTCGCTTTATATCAAAGGGACATGCATAAATATTTGTGGTTGTTCACTTTAATACAAATTCCAATACCTTTTTTGTGTGAAGGTTAGTGGATTACACACTGATATGGTGAAATGGATGGTACAGATGTTGTTGAGACTTGCACCAGATCGCGAAGATCACTCCCAGGAAGCAAGGGAAGCTGTTCTCATGGGCAGTGCAACTGTTCCAGAACTTAAGTCTAATGCCAACAATTTGTTCCACCAGCTGCAATCATTCACTAGATATGTATTCCAGTGAGTAATTTTGATCATATCCAGGACAACAACTTTTTTTGTTTATCATTTGATCAACCATTTCTATGAGAGGATTTACAGCTGCATTCCAATGAAACATAATGCAATTTGTTCAACGAAGACGCTATTATATATTGTGGACGTCTTTTTTTTTTCTTAACTCACAATACCAAATCTTGACGAAATGTTGCAATTGAATGCTAAAATTGCAGATGTTGTCAGGGTATAGTAATGGATGACATGCAGGAAAAAGTGGACAAACACCAGGAAGATGCAGATCATGAATACAAAGATTTAGTCAAATTACAGGTGTGTTTTCATAATGAAAATTTGTTGCGACAGTTGTCTTAGAAGAAGCACTTAATTCTATATTACACTGCACAAATCAAACATTCAACAAAAAATATTCATTTTAAGATGTTCTGTGATGATTTACATGTAATTGCAGACAGAATGTGAAGAGTGGATTTTCGTAGCCAAGCTAATGATTAATGAATTAACGGGGGAAATAACATTATCCGATGCGTCTGCTGCTCCTGCTTCAGATGAGCAAAAGATACAAGCTGGCGAAGACAGCAATGAAAAGGTATGAATATCTCAAATTAACAAAAATGTTATTGAAACATAGATGTTCTGAGTGGAGTTTTCCTGTAATACACAAGGTTGCCAATGCTGACATTTTGTACTGCTTAACTATGAAAATAAGTTAGATTCAGTTATCAGTCACATCAATTTTAATTCAATGCACCACGACAAGATTAAGTTTACTAGAACATTTTTCAATTGATAATTATTTCAGATTTATTTATTATTAGAAATTGTACACATCTGCCAGCTTTGCCATCTTTGTGTATAACGGGAAAACTCTGCTGTCAATGCTAATTCTACTACAGATTGAAGACAGGTCTATTACAAACGAAAATACATCAGATGACATGAAAACCGAACAGAATTTAGCAAATGAGACACCACAAGAAGATGAAGAACAGCCAGATGTTCCAAACCAGGACCCAGAACAGGTGAACCGTGAACTTTCCTGAGTCTCTGAGCCAGTCATAGTTTCTATCACATGAGTTTGTCATTGTGTCTGGACTAGTTGTGTAATTCCGAAAATCTTAACTGAACAGGAATGAAAACACACGGCATCATTGCCCTTCTCGTGTGATAAAGGCGTGATTGTGAAAAAGTGGAAGATGAATCCACATCAACCTTAAGGGATAAACATAGTTTCTTACCATTATGTCTTCAAAAGGCGGCAAATTCATTAATGAACTATCCCCCAGGGATAGGACAGCAGAGTGAGCACTTGTTGCGCGGCAGTCGGTATGCCTCTTGCGTTCACGCAGGAGGACTTTCTTGTATGTTAAAAAATTGTGGTCCTGCTCTGAATCTAACCTTGGTTAATTCCAGTAATTTTTTTTTACAGAAAATGTTTAAAAGGTTAAAAAGGAGAAAACTGCAAAATGGTCAAAAGGGCCAATCACCTAATTAAGATCTTAATTTGGAAGAAAACCCACACACTCACGAGAACTTGACATGGAAAAACCAACGTTCTTTTTTTATTTTTGTAGATGCCACATGAGGTTCCCATTGAAGAAGCTGAAGAGGAGTCAGCTGAAGACGAAGAACCTCCCGCTTCGCAGATTGAATACATTGGCCACGACGCCAATACTCATCGACAGCCTCTACAGCAAGACATAGTGCCCGGTGCACACGGCGTGCCACTACCTTTTGAAGGTCCTGTCAAACCAGGAACTCCAGATACAAAGAGAGCTTATCAAGCTCTGGCAGCAATAGAGACTTTGCAGTCTCAGCTTATGTGAGTCCACAGAATTGTCCAAACTATGGTCAGGCATTCTGCCATGGACCAAAAATAGGCAACATACTGTTTGTTAACTGATTGATTTGTTTTTATATGTTCACTATATGGTTTGTACACTATTTTATTGTTCATAGATCAACCGAAGAACGAGCGCAGACTGCTGAAGAAAAAGCTTTAGAAACACAGTATGTCCTCAAATTGGCTGAAGAAAAAATAGCTGCGCTTGAAAGAAGATTGGAAATGATGGGAGTAGACATTGAGGCTGAAAAGAAAGCCACAGCAGAGCAAAAAAGTGCCAAGGACGAGGAAACGGTATCGAATGATAAAACAAACCTTGAGAACGAGAATCGGAGCGAGGAAGGTAAAGACAAAAGCGATAATGACCAAAAGAAAAAATCGAAATCAGGAAAATCACGCAAAAAGTAGCACAGTTTATATCAAAAACGATGAGTGATATTGTTCGGCTATTGCCACTTCTTTATTAGAATACAATCGTCTGTGATAACTTTACTTTTCAGTTTATTTATTAAAGCAATGCGTACAAATGAAGCCAAAATTTCAGATATTTTGCTACAGATATTGCCAAAGATAATTTATGACAGATATTTTGTAGTTTTAATGAGCCAAAACTCAATCCGAGCCAAATATTCAATATTGCCAATTCTTGCTACAGTGAGACAAAAAGATTTTGGACTTACATTTACCTTGTAGTTTGAAACTTCAGTATTGCTTAGACGAATTTACTTCAGTATGACTTTATATTTCTATGTCAGCATCAAATACCGCTATAATTTGTTTCGTTAAGTTACATTCGTTGTGCTCATATTTCGTTTCAAGTATTATTATTCATTGATAATTGCATTTTCTTAGCAAGTACGAATAAAGTACATGTACTAGTATTGCTATGCATTTGTGGTGATTTCTTTTCTTTATTTGGTCCGAGGTTAACACACAAATCAAGAAATGCATGTCTTCCGGGTTTCACTCATTTACAATATTGTAATGAACGATTGATGTACTACGTCATTATTTACTGAAAAACAAACATCTCGGCAACTGGTCAATCAGTTATATTTATGTGATTCAGTAATGACATATTTCCAGTGGTTGCCGAATATTTTAACAAAGAATGTTTACTTTGTAAGACCGTGTGCAGCATCAAATTGTCTTGAGGATCCATTTGAACCTGTGAACTTGAACGGATGAGTAAGGTGTCTCGGTTTGAACCACAGACATGCTTTCATTGTGGCACAGCCAAGACACGGAAAATCTTATTGCAAAATATATGATAAATATTTTCTTGCAAAATTCTTATCAAAAGTAATTTGATGAGGTATTCTTGAATTTCATCAGTATCGTATAATTAAAATAACTTCCGAATACGAAAAGTATTGAACCATTTAGCGGTAAACACAGTCAATGTCCTCTGGAGTCCTGCCTGGTTGTCAAAAAATTATTTTGTTCGGAAAATAAATACAATTGCCGCCCGCGTACGTAGCACGACGGAAGGTTATGTTTTCCCAGGTGGTCCTTTCAGAAGTCCTGTCCCAGTCCTGTCCAGGTGGGTGGGGTACCCCCTAGTCAGGCTTGTAGCCAGGGGGTGGGAGTACCCCTGGTCAGGTTGTATGGGGGGGGTACCCTCTGGTCAAGCCTGTAGCCAGTGAAACTCACTGGTCAGGCCTATAGCCGGGGGGGGGTACCCCTGGACAGGAAAGGGTACCCCAGCCCGGAACGTGATACCCCGTGGGTGGTACGCCGCTTGCGGTTACACAGGAGGACTTACTTGTTCATATTAATTTTTGGTCAAATTGAAGAAAAAAAATGTAAACAAATGCACCGGTGTGAAAACACTGCCTTCCCTCGTATTACATACATGGTCGGTAGAAAATGCCTAAAATACCTGCAAATTCTTGACTGAACACGTCTTATGAGAGCCTGATAGCCATCAAATCCCACGGTTAACACTCGCCCCAGTGGTCACTATCATGAAATAGTTAACGAGCTTACCCACGGGATAAATTACATAATAGTTTCTTGTCCATTTTCTTAATACTTTTAACTTTGACGCTCATAGGTTCCGAAGTATTTTGCATTAGTCATTAGACCTGATGTTGAGTCTCTCACCTCTTTGCTTCAAAACATTGATTTTAAATGGTTTTGAAAACTTCATGCAACCACCCTGATGACGATCGACATTCCCAATCAACCAAACAGTACAATCATGCCGAATGAAATAGGGTTGTACTACTCCAATTCGAGTTTTTCATTAATAAGATGCTTTCTCTAGAATTCTACTGAATTTTATGGAATCTGATAAAATCACTGAAGCATGAATTTAATTTAATTTAAATGTTCTCTGGTGCTGTGCTAGAATCTCTGACTCTTAGACAAGAGGTAGTAGGTTTGAGTACCATTTTTTATAAATTCAGTATAATGCATCAGAACAAGAATGCTAGTTAGCATCATGTCACACCGCATGAATTAGCTTTAACTTGGCATGATGTTTGTGTGCATGAAGATTCATGAGTAAGAAACATCATATATTAGCATTTTACTGGTTGTATTTTGAAATTGAAATTAATAGAAGTTAAGCTAAATCTGCTGTCATCCAAAAATGCCCAAATGTAGGTGATTGATTTTGTCTGGGTACATCAAGTTTTTCACTAAAGTGAAAATTGCCCAAAAAGTGTCCTGATGACCAAATATGAAAGAATTTTTAATTTTAAACCATGTGTCTATCTAGCCTATTTTAGGAGTTATGGCCATTTGAAAATTGTAAAATGTATAGGAATGCACTAAATATTCACTTTTAAAATGGCCAGAATCCCTGTAAAATGGATGTATGGGCTTTAGAATTGGCTAGGAGATGCTTTAGTGAATTCTTTGAAATGGGAAAAATTTTGAATTTTTTAAAAAAAATTGTTTGACTCTAACCAAAGTTCATGAACACTCAGATTGAGATAACACACGTATACCCAGGAGACCAATAGCCAATTATGGCTTAGGGGTGGAGCTCCATTGATACTATATAAGATGACCACAGACAGGTAGATAAGTAGATTTTGTGAACTAGACTTGGAACTTGAAACTCAATGTATGGCTATGAAATAAACCGATGACATGTAGTACCTTCATTTGGGCTTTGTGTTACTTTAACATACTGATGAAAAGAACCTAGCGGTCTTAACCAAACATTTAGACCACGACATTTATGGTGCTGTGAACAGGATTTTGCTGTAAAAGATCATTTGTAGTGAGAAGATTGATTTATTTCTTGATTAATGTCGTAATTACATGAGTGGCAAGTTAGCAGCTGTGAAATAAAGACAGCTGAAGAAGATTTTGACACAACAAGCAAAAGTCTAATGTTCAAAGGCTGATGCCAATGAATTACTAGACATTCTTGAGTGTGTCACATTCCAGTGAAAAGAGGCGACGTTAGGCAGAGTGTCCAGCGATCACTTCATCACTATCAGTGCAGAACTATGTATCTCACAGAGGAAGTCCGGCGTCGTGGCGATAGAGCTGTCAGGTAGGGGATTTAGTCTATCCTGTGCTAAGCATCCAGGTTGTTAATGTCAGACACCAATAAAGGGTCAACCTCTAACCTATTAATAATGGGAAAGAAAAGGCAAAGAGGTAAAATGTTAACTGCTGAAGATAAAGAAAGGTTAAGGTTACAAATGGATTTGGTGGGGCAAGAAAGTCAATATTTAATAACTGAGGGAACAAAGGGAGCTGTAAGACAGTTACATGGACAAGCAGTCCCAATACTCCAACCCCCAGGTCTTCCCCCTAAAATGGGAGTCATATGTGAGGGTAATAAAATCCATGCCCATCTCATCCAACCAGTTATCAGAGTTTAACAAAGTACCTCATTTTCAGTGTTATGACCTGATCATTGAAGTCACTCCAGAAGAGGAGTTAGCTTGGGATAGTTTCTTAATGGGAGGATCTGAAACAGGTCCAGTATATGAAACTCCACACTCTCAGAACAAAACTGAGATAACAAACAAAGAAGAAGCCCCACCCCATGTCAATAGCTTTGGGAACTCTGTCAAGTTATCATGACAGTTAAGTGGTTCCAACATAGATGGGATGATGGAAACAAAAACTCATCTCCACCATCAATTACATGACTTGTCTAGTGAGGGAACTAGTGAGGAAATACCCCTCCCAAAAGTTTAGGAGAACATCAAATGAAATACCTGACAGGGTTGAAGTCGATATGGGACATACTGGCATCAAAAGGTGAACAGTATTGTTCCCCCAATCAGTCCAACAGGGCAGATAACCCTGCACATCAAGATGAAGGTCCTGGACAACTTGAAGATATGAGGTCGTTCTCTGAATGGGAATCGGTGGTAGAATTTATGGGTACCAAGAGCTCATTAGGGATAGGTGGGTCCACCCAGGAAATAGAGCATCTTCAACAGCAGCTTCAAATAAATTTAAAGGTATTACAAGCTCAGATAGATTGGAATACTCAAAAAATAAGAACTGAGGTATTACTATGAGAACAGGGAACTGGTATGACACCACCAGTGGATGTAGAGAAAGGGACAAATATGACCCCGGGATTACTCTTAGATAATGCTAGTCAAGAGGAGGTTCCTGTTTCCATTGTTTGAAACCTGGGCATAGAACATACACATGTGATAAACCTGGGAGGAAAAGAACATCATCAAGAATCCATGTTAGATTATTGTCATTCACAAAGGAATGCAACAGCTAAATATGATTTACAAAAATGATAGCCACTGCTAGAAGACTTACAAATCACTCTGGTAAGGACTGGAATGTATCCAATGAAAAACAAACATCACCTCCACTTGAGGAGCATAAAAAGGGAGATAAGGGTCATAATCAACTAGTCTGAGATCCACTGACCATTTACAAAATACCCAAGGTACACAATTTACACAGGCAAGTGGGAAGCCAAATGCAATTCATGAGGAATCAACAACTCAAGGAGGATTTGTTAACAATCAACCCTCCTTTGATCGAGGATCCCATAAAGGTTCATTTGAACAAACATATCCCTTTGAACAAACACAACACCATAAAACTGAAGTGTTGGTTCAGGACAATACCCCAATCACACGGGAACAATTACATCCTAAAACTGTGTGGACAAGACTTAATAGGCCAGGTGACAAAAGGCGTGAAGTGTACGATGGCCCTCCAATTGAATTAGCCAAAAATCAACATTATCAACCTGAGTGGGAAAATAAAATGAATGTGCAATTTTGAATTCCAGAGGATGACCAGGGTCAATATACTACTGCAACTTGTAAAGCAAATGTTTACAACCCCATCTTAATAACCCCTTGACACCCATATAGCACTTCAACTTCACCTTACACTTAACCCCCAAATTACCTGACTATCATTTGGATCAGCGACAGAAGTATTTCTTGGGCACAGTTGAGAATGGTTATGGTGGTGACTTCTTCAGGTATTACTTCCAAGGAAACATACCTCCTGAAAAGACAGAAAAGTATGTAACTAGCACTCCCCAATTTAAGAATTATTCTAGTACTCCTGTCACCTCCAGACAGTTAGAGGACATAGAACCTTGAAACGTCTTCTCAAGCTTGAAAGTCAGGGAACCACCTCCCCTCTACACACCAAACGAAAGGTACTCATGCATGATCAACCCATAGATACCCGCCCTAACTACCTCCAAAAGAATGAGTATGGTGGCTTTTCAGGGGAGTCCAAAGAGGCTTTTAGATGCAACCAGTATTCCCCCCAACACCCCCCAGATAATTTGGGTGAGCCACAAGGAGCAAACTCGTATCCAATACATCATCAAAATTTCCATGGTTATATACCAGGGACCACAAGAAGGGGACCCCCATCCCCAAACACCCATATCAATGGGTCTTTAAAAATGAAGATGAGGATGGTTACCCATTATCTGATTTTGAGGACGAATCCCCCCCAAAATGGGTTCGGAACTACCTGAGAAACAAAATTGAACCTCAGTTATCGGATTCTGATGGGAAAACAAAAGTGAAGACACCTACCTCCGCAAAGACCCAATTCCTACTTTTGACCCTCACAGCAAATTGAGACAGTATTATTGAAACTGGTAGAGCATCAAGCAGCTATGCAGGACTAAAATCTAAAAGTAATGGAAAAACTGGTCAGTTGCTCAACAAATGCATTTGTTCTGGATGATATACCAGTGTTTGATGGCTTAAAAGGTTCAGTTGATTTTGAAAATTGGTTTTTAGAACTTGACAAAGCAGTAGAGATTACAGGGATGAATATCTCTGAACTAGCATTTTCAAAATCAGCACATACCCCCCCCCAACAATATGATTAAATGCTTACGACATGAGAAAATGTGGGAATTCATAAAGAAGTTGCAAACCACATACTCAAAACTTGCAACAGATGTCCATGCATCTACTGACCTTAATCAAAATAAGCAAAAGTGCACTGAACCTTTGGAAGACTTTATTGAACGATTTTATCAAAATTACAAAAGGGCAACTGGTGAAGACCCAGCAAGAACAAGAAACCCCCATATAATAAATACCTTTGAAAGGAATCTCTACAACAGAGATATCCAGAAACAGGTGAGTGGAACTTAGTAGACTTGCAAGCTGCTTTCAATTCTGCAATCAAAATACAGAGGAAATTACGGAGATTTGAGGGTTATGAATATATTGAAAATCTTAGCGATGAAGAATATAATGACAAAGTTGTCAATGTTCTAGATCTAAATAAAGATGGGACAGCCAAAAGTCTGGTGCCAGGTGATACTGGGGGGGGGCGACTGTAGGGCCTTGTTATCATTGAGGGGGGTGTGGTCACTTTAGCAGATTCTGTCCCACAAGGGACAAACCTAAAGAGAAAGAGGATGTCTCATACATCAGAACACCATCTGGTCAATATATCCCTTTACAATTGCACAATACAAACCCACCTACTTTAACCCAGAAAATCACAACAGAGGGAATCATATCCCCAGAAGCTTGGGTGCAAATTCAGGACAAGGTGAACTCCCTGGCAGAGAATAACGAACTAATTGACAAAAGACAGAGAACATTAGGCAAATCACATCAAATCACATCACATCATTCTTTGTACTAAATCTGATCTATATTCACATGAGCAAGAATTCCACGTTAAAATTGAGTATTTTTTGGAGTATTTTGTGTCATTCTGCCTATTTGGTTGTTGCATTACTTTGGCTTGAGAAATTCACATCAAATCTGATTTTCATGTATTCAGTCATTTAATTGTCTCTTTCTAGTCATGTTCTGGGGTCTCCTTCTGTGGTGTACTCCAGAGACTCCACAACAAACTCGCCTTGGCTGAGGGTGGAACCTGGTCTCTGGGGAGGTGAGGATCATTGATTGCTTGTTCACACAGTTGTTGTGTCATTTCATGGTTAATTTGTACAGTATTGTGTCATTCTGTCTAATAATTCAGTATCTTGTTGGATTCACATCCAGGACATTGTAATTATGTGAATTTTGACAGTTGAGCATGTGTGTGTATTTGTATGTTGTGTGCAGGTTGTGTGAATGTCCATATAGAGCCTCTTTCATTCACAGTAATTAATAACCAATTTATTGCCATTTCAGTTAATTTTAGGTACACCAGTGGGAAGGCAAAATTTAGATTGGGTAATATTCCAAATTTCTAACATAGTCAATGTAACTTGTTTTGGTCGCACCCTGTGACAGTTTCTTGAAGGACCTGTAACTGATTTCAATCATTTTTGAAAAATAATTCTTTTTGCTAACCCTGTGTGGGGCACAAACAAAAAATTCCCTAAACTTCCATGAAATTATAGAATTTTGGGCTTGCGATCAGCCTGCTTAAAATTGTTCAAAACAATATTTTAGATGTGAAATTGTCCATTACTAATAATTAACATTGAACAAAATACATCTGGTCCACATTTCGTATTTCTTCTTGATATTGGTTTTCGAACTTTGGTATACCTAAATGTCACATTAGTTTTGGAGAAATAGACAATAGTATTAAACTTGGTAGGCGGTCAGTTTGTGATTACATTGGAATTCCGAATAAAAAGAAGCGGAAAAAAAAAGAATAGAAGTATGACAAGTCAAAGGAGGTGCGGGGCGTGGCAGTTTTGCATGTTTGAAAACTGCGGAAGAAAATACGAAACTAAGAATTTTCCCATGCATGAAACGTTATACGTTGCATTCCATATAAGGCGCTGTCAGATGTGTTAACTTGAAATAATGTCATGAAACAAACACATTACAGCAAGAAATACATCGTTGAAAATACAAAATCATGTTGCATAATAAAAGAAAGCATCACTTTGGGATGTACCTGTGACAGAATGACAAGACGAACCACCTGCTGAATATTGTCTTACAGTGACAATTGTCACGCTGAAGGCTATGAATTGATGAGTCGAGCGGTAGCATTACCCCGCCGTTCACTCCCCTCGCTCTTCCCCGGCGCTCTCTCCCGCGGGACGGTGCGTGACTCCGGACTTACACACGTAATACCACGTAGGAGTACTGCCGACATTTTCTTTAATAACGAGATTACCCTTCAAGAGGACCCATTGATGAATGTGGGAAATAGGATTGAAGTACATCTCACGAGCTTTCAAATTTTGTCAAGATAAGAATTAGCCATAATGTACCTCACATGGACTACAATTAGATATTAAAGTCACCGAAAACCTAATTCTACACCCGTGTTACATAACGTTTCATACCATTGAGAGAGAAATTCAAAATTCTCTTGAAATTCAATCTTCAACTAGTTTTCGACATCTGTTATATTTTCTTACTTAGTCCTTTTCAAAGAAAAATGCAAAATGGAGAGAAAAGTAAACCAAATATGTAGACTGATGCTTTATGTTGTGTAATCAATTCGAAATTATCGGGTCAGAATATGAATTTGTGTATATTGGGAACTGGAGTCACTTCTCGAAAATTGCGAACCAACAAAGAAAATACATCTTATCCAGATTGTAATGAGTAATAACACATTTCAATACAGTTGATGTGTGAAATTGACCAGTTTGAAATTTTAAGTAATATAATTTTCCTGTGAACAGTTATCGATGGATTGATCCGCACAAATCAAATGTTGCAATGTCCCTTGTAATGTCGGCCCATTTAAGACAACTAAGTGCCAACAGAAGGTTCTGATGTAGATGAAATACCTCCTGGTGAAACCTCTGAACTAAATCCTACATACATTGATTCAGAAGACTGCCATAACGAGCAAAGTCCGTCTTCTGAGTTGGTCAATGTCAAAGTGATGCTTTAAATGTTAAGTATTTGTCATTATTATTAAGATTTTATTTAATTTTAATTTATTTAAATGATTTCTGACAGTGGAGTTTCTTAATGTTCCACTTTCAACTTGCAAATAAAAAAGATGTTCTGAAATGAAAATTACAGTTCCACTGTGAAAAATATATAACTATTGAAGACAGGTGAAGAACCACATGAGTGAGAGACAAACATGCTAGTAAGTGTCTGACAGTGACCATGAACTTGGCCTCAATGCATAGTAATGAGGCCTGTGTTTGTAAGACCCTGAGCCACAGCCAGAGGGCACTCTTAGTACTAAAAAACAAGGCCACAAATAACATCTGCACTCCTTGTAACATAGACCAATAAAGTATATGCTTTGTATGACAAACATGCAGACCACCCATGTCATTATTGTGTGATATAGTGGCAGCTCAGACTAAACTTGAAAATTGTAATATTTCTTGTGCAACACTATGCCAATTGACTCTAGAAGGTTGGTAAGGCTCCTTGTGTTTGCCTTTTCATTCTCCAGTCACTAGTTTCTTTTATGTGGATATAGATCTAAGTGTGTTCACAGTGGATGCTGTACACATCAGCCAGCAGGAATGAGCATCAAGTTGTATGGTTTAATTTATTATGATTACTAGATCCAATAGTGTTAGTGGCCTTTCAGAGCAAGGCCAAACCCTTCTAATTTTTCATTAAGTTTTGGCAGGAAGTCAGACTTTTGATGGGAGTGTTGTCAAGCTAGTGACCTAATTAGTGAGGCACAAAGCCAAGGCCCCATACTGAGTGCTAGGTCTGATACCATTGTTCATGAACTGTATAAGTTTTTAACAGTGAACTCTATTAAGCTCTTGTGCATAGGACAGATTCTTCCCAGCCATTGTAACTTAAGTAACTTTGCCTCAATCTCTAATAAGCTACTCAGTCTTCAGTTAGCCATCTCTAAATTTAGTTATTTTAGGACCACTACTTTCCCAAAGATTTTAAATATTTACAACAATGTAACAAATGGTCCTAGTCTTCTGTAACATATTTATCAAATGCAGTGTTTCTATACTCAAAATAAAGTTCCATTTCTAAGTATAATTCAAAGTCTACCTGATTCTACTCATTACACACTCCCAAACTTTTAATAACTGGAGCTAAGGCAGCAACATGCCATCTGGTATGCTGAAGACAACCTTCAGGCCTGGAACCACTACATGTAAAGGATGACATAGTACTTCACAGTTGCAGGCACACCAGTAGACTAGCAAGTGGAGTGAGCACACCTTGTTCTTTGGTAGCAAGGAGGTAACTGATAGATGGGACACATTGAAGGCTGAAGTGCCAAACATGACGAAGCTGGATGGAGTTTCAGATACATTTACTGAGAGCTTTAAGAAGTCTTCCTTATACTGGCAGTACAAGGAAGAATACTTCATTGATGTCAGACAGAAGCCAAGCCAGTCAATAGTAGAATTCAGTCTCAACATCAAAGAGCTTGTATCAAATTGTCAGTTCAAGGTAAATGAGGAGGAGTCACATAAGACAGATCTCTTATATCACTCTACTTTGAAGTAAGAATGTTTGTTTAGAATCCAGAAAAGTTAAAATATGAAAGATATGATAAAATTAGTAGTCTCAAGTGAGAACTTACCAAGGATATAAACTAAGGGCCAAACTTACAAATTTCCTTAGTGGAAATAATGCATGGTCCCGAAGTTCCTGTGCTGCTGTCAACTACACACTTAGGTTGAGAGCCCCAAAAGGATCCAACCAAGCATGTGGCCAATAGCCACAGTCCCCATGATCAGCCAATCACATGCTGATCACAGCAAGTATTTAATGTACTGCACAGCTTAGTGCAGTCAACTTAAATGCTGATTCAACTAGAGTACACTAAGGCTTAAATGTCATTTGAGAGCAACCACTGTGTAGATTGTACAAAGCTAGAATAAATAGTTAAAATGAAGATAACTCTTGCTTATGAGGAACAGACATAAGACCCATCAAGAGATCATCAGTAATAGAGGTTTATAGATGCCTATAGCAGCTCATAGTCTTAGCCATATCTGAGACATACCACCGCACTTGACCAGACTGGATAGACCCTGCAATAAGAACTCTCATCAAGTATTTTCATGAAAAGAATGCAATGTCTGGAAAATGTGGAATGTCCCACAACAGAGGTTAATGCCAAGCTTTTGGCTCAGTATGTTGCCAGTATGACCTCAAGAACTATTGGCCTCAGATGTGACAAACATAAGGATCTAATGGAAGACACCCATCACCATACAAGTAGAATAGACAGTGGCCCAGGAGGCCAAGTATAGGATCTGAGCAGCAGTGACAAGAAAGGAATACCACAGAAGTGACCAGGAGGAGGCAAGAAGGTCTTCCAGCAATCTTTGGTAGTTTTGTGTGAGGGACCACCACATCTTCTAAAAGTTGTAGATGTGGAAACCAATAGAGTAAGTATGAAGGCTGTTCTTTCAGGACCACCACACCATCACAACATTCAGACAATAAATTTACTTGCTATGTAATTAGTAATGGCAATGAGACATTTAGCGACCAAAATAGAACATATGAGGTCTACACTGGCATAGACGGTGATGGTAAAATAGAGATAATCACTGATATTAAATACAAAAGGCCAAAAAGTTTCTCCATGGAAGTAAAGTTAGACCCTAGGTCTGAGACAAATTGTGCATCATTGAGTCATTTCAGGAGACTTTTCCCAAACTCTGCAAACCAGATGGATTGCCAAGGAGACCGCACTCAAACTAATCTTGGCACTGTTTGAGATCTATGATGGTGGACTTATGACGTAATACCAGACAGTAATGCTACAAGTAGCACCTGTGTTCCTTGTAAGATAGACCAATAAAGTACATGACAAACAAACAGACCATCCGTGACAGTCAGAAAGTGAGCTGTTTCAGAACATTTACATCCAGTTTAGAAATCAAACATCATGCAGGAAACTCCAAAGTAAGAGGTTTATTGATGCAAACAGTTGTACAATCCCATGGACAGAGATGCAGATGTTGATTGATTTACGCACCCCCCCCCCGCCCCGCCACCTTCACCATCATCAGAAAAAATGTACTTCTTCTATGCTGACAATGATGACATGTTGTGTTTTTATTTTTGTTTTTTTTAGATGCTCACATTCTTGGTGTTTCAGGCATTTCCAGCATTCTCTCCTTTTTGTACATTTACACCCCCCCGCCCCCCCCCCCCGATCAGTTGAGGTGATTTTTTTTCCAGATTTTTTGTGCACTTTAAAATATCCCACATTTATCACAAACTGTTACCATATTAGACCCCAATAGCCTTCCTTAAATACTTGGCTTTGACTAAACGTTTAGTAATAAAATTAACTACGCATCAATCGAAACGATGACTTTTAAAGCATGTTACCCATGGGATTTACTGACTTCCATAGTAAACTGCAGAGTCAAAGCAATTTGTTATGATGTATTTTTAAAAATACAATTCACAAATAAAACGGCACTATTAATAAACATAAGTAAGATCTTAAATTTGTAAAATGGCTAACATCTGTTCGCACAACGTAGTTAAAACAACGGGTCATCATCTCAAGGGTTCTGTAACTGTGTAACCAGATGTGTCTTCAATGTCGCAATACCCTCTTCAATTAATTAACTTTACCCAGTACTTATGTCAATATGTCATTAGAAGTTAAATTCATTATTATGAACCAAATACATCACATGGACGTGATTGGAGCATAATTTCAAATGAATAAAAGACCACCTTCTCTGCTTTAGTGCTTTCTGTTTTGTATGAATCATGAATATTTATTATACATGGATAAAACCTTTCACGATTTCCAATCATTTTCAATTATATTTATGAAGACTAAATCACACAGTTCTAAGAAACTCTGACTTGGAAAATATATAGATATTTTAATTAGTTACGGCCGTACAGAGAATGTTAATTTGACATTTTTATCTTTCAAACTTTAACGTTTTTAACACTCAGCTGGAATGTCTACATGAAAGTCACTGGATTACAAAAAATTAATACACTGACCGTGTCTTACGGAGGTTTAACGGTTGCATCACCGAGACTTAAGGTGTAATGAAAGTGTGCCATTTCAGGAAACTTGTCCGAAGTCAGCATCCTTTGATATCCCATATGCCAGGATAGAAAAATGCCCTTAATCTCAAACAGGAAAAAATCGTAGAGTGCATTTTTAAGAGTTTATGTGAGTTTTAAATTCACTTTATTTTCCTTTTCAGCGGTTTCATAAAATCAATTTGATATTTCCTTTTGCAAAGGTTTCTTCGCGTTAATTTCGGGGTCCTGAGATTCAGTTCTGGCACCACTTCAAATATATGAGAAAGTTACAAGTGTGTGTGCCGACTTATCTCCTCAGCAAACACATCAATGTTTGATAACTTAGTCATTAGACCTCATGTGTCAATTCTAATTGAATTTAAAATACTGCTGTGCTGATGTCCAATTTAAATTATGTCGCAGAAGTTCGGTGTATTGAATGTTAAAGACTAAATTATCAAACAATGCAGCAAAACAAGGTAATGAGGAGAGTAAGCAGCGTCTTCGCACTAAATGTATGACAAAGTCCTTAAGAATTATTTCAAGTGTTAGCTGTTTTGTCATTGACTTTTTGTCACCAGCAATGGCATCAGATAAACAGTATGGACATTAGGAGCTTCCCTGGAGAGTACAGGTATTCAAGGAGAAAAAACCCACGTGGGGCATCAATTATCTGTTCTGTAGTACTTTTAGTTCAACGAGGATAAGAGAATCCAGGAAGCAGAAGTGAATTGTTTGACCAGGAGATCACCCCGTTACGATCAAGACGTTTCACTTTGAATGTTAACTGTCATTTTACCTGAACAGTTGATACGAATTTTGTCTTTTTAACTTTAAAAGATGGTGCATGAAAAAAACTGCTTTTTTCCACAAAATAATGTCCGCGGGAAGACGCTGACAACCCGATGGACACGGCTAGTTTACGCTTAATTTTGGACAGGCAATTCTCTGGAGGCATTGGAATCTGTCCATTTGAATGTCTTGGGCATTTTCTGTTACGATTTTCAACATTGTTGGTGACGCGTCAATATGGTCCATATACTATTCCCTGGAGGAAATCGCTTGCAGTGTCACTAAACAAAACGTCAAACCAACTTTTTGACTATTACTTCGATTCATATTCATTTATATTTTAAGAAAATCAAAAATTTTTATCGACAATTTCCTAATTTAAATTTGGTTATTGTTCTTTTGGTTATTACACTTTCAGTCAGCACAGTCGGCAAGACATTAGACTTCTAAACCAGTGTTGTGGGTTCAATTCCCACTACAGTCAACTTCACTTTTTGCTGAAACTTTTCAAAACCTCGACGTAAGTTCAGACTTAAAATTAAAATTTGATCTTATCGTGAAAAACTCCAACGGTTTCATTGCTTTCTCCCATATTTCTTCGTATTTATAATGCCAAGGAGTTTCATTACTAAATATGCTAGCTCCAAAATGTAATAGTATTTTGCAGCAATATTTCCCCTCAAAATGATGACTTAGAAGTGAATGGAACAGAAGTAAATAACCAAACTGAGCATCCAGAACAATCGCTAGTGTGTTACACGTACACTGAAGTCTTACATTTTTACCAGTCTCTGTGATGCAAAGCATGTGAACTTGCAAGAGGTATCTTCTGATTTCCACGAAAAAGACAAAATTTACTGAACTTCCTGCAAAGTGCACCAAAAAATGAGCTTCTCATGGAGAACTTTGTGATGGGACCGATGAGACTTCGCTGGGAACCGAAGGGTTACAGTATGATTTAACTATTTGAGACCCCAAAAATACCTGAGGTAACAAAAACAATAGGGTTCTCATGTTTGAGGTGAATTTGCTTTATCACATCCTCACTTCCATTTCTGGATTAAACTTTGTTATATCTGATAGTTACTGATCAGCTGCTAATAATTTCAAAACTTACAATACATAAATAACTAAACTAATAACAAAAATGAACTGAATTGTTCTTTCCTATTCGTTACAATTCAGAATTGTATCTTCTCAACCTTCGTACAAACTTCACAGATTTATCAAAAATCCGAGATGCTTTTATTCTTTAATTATAATATTTTGAGAAGAAAAAATACCTCTTGTTCAAAATAATTACTCTTGTTAATAAAGAACATAATGTAAACATCTTTACCACCAAGGAACATATTATTTCTAACGCATTTAAGTGGTAATTGTCGCACACTGGGTGACAAGGTGGTATTATAGTATTCAATGGCAAATTTGGAGGATACCTCTAGGCGTTGGTATTGTTGTTTTGCAAAGAGGTTGAACACTGTGTGGTCAGTCTTACGAAAACTTTGTCGCGAGCACGGCAATGGAAATGTATTGGAATACTCCCCAAGGGCTGCCAGACCTCCTCCTTACTTGAGCATCAATGATCACTGCGTATAATGGAGTTTGATTAGGGGGCATCAATATAGTTATTCAGGTTATTGTAACAATATAATGGATTTTAATGACAGCTTAATTATGTTGATGCCTCTTGACTATGAGTGACTGACAGATGCCACAATAAATTTATTCCAAATTAAAATTTTTAATTGTTTAAATTTAAACATTTTGCTAGCAATTCGGAAATGCAATATTATGTAGTATCAATATCTCCTTACTGACTTTAAGTTGACTATTTGTTCACTGTACATTCAAATCTGCAATAAAGTGGGTTGAATAAACAAGAATGTTGCTTAGTATTGTGTCGCACCGCATGATTCTTTTTGTACTTGGTATCTTATTAAGTGTTTTGGCTGGGTGGATGGGTAGTCCTGAGAAAAAATTTTCAGTCTAAATGTGTATCAAGCCAAATCTAATGTTTTCTCATTTTGGGTAGATGGGTGGGCGGTCCCCAGAAAGAATTTTTGGTCCGAATATACATGGAGCCAAATCTGATGTTATCTCATTTTGGTGTGAATTTACATCAAGCCAAATCTGGTGTTATGTGGTTTTGGGTGGGTGGGTGGATAGGTGGTCCTGAGAACATTTTTGGGTCCAAATTTATGTAAAGCCAAATCTAGTGTTTTTCTGCGGATGGAAGGGGGGTCCGTAAATGGCCACAAGCAACCAAGCAAGCATCCCAACTTTCTAACAGACACTATAGTGACCAGATAAGTCACTCCGATTATTGAGGCGGCGCGACTAAAAACTAGGTCAATCTGCATCATGAAAAAATACATAAAAAACTTTTCACATTCAGGTTCAGCAGTTCGTTTACCGTTTCAAGTGACTGTCTTTTTCCGTGTTAAACCCCTAAACATGAATCAACAAAATTAATTTGGTTAAAGTTTGCTAAATGGCCCATTGCTCTGAATAAATGTTAATGAAATCAATTAGACCCCTATCTAACAAAATTTTCAATTAATTTATTGGAGTATATTTTTCTAAAATATATTCTCTATAACCTTATCACGAGCGTTGTTTCTATTTATTGCTGTTTTTACAAGACAATGCAGCTAATTTGATAAAGTGGCAGAGAAGTTATAAACACACCGACACTCAATTGCTAAATTAAGTTGTTAACCAGACCAGTTCATTTTTAAACAGGTCAATTTAAAGAGTGCTGGAATGAATACAATGTTTTTTCTATGGGTAAAGACATTTTAGGTCATCACAATTGTAACCTTCACTTTGTTATCTTATTATCTACTCGGGTAATTTACATCAAGTTGAAATTTAGTACTTTTTCCTATTTTATCTCTGATCGATTGGGGTATAGAGGTCCATTTGAAACAGCAATTACTGCTATCTCGCAGACATTAAGACTAGATTGATAACAAAGTATCAAATAGGTGACGATAAATTGCTCTCGTTTGGGTCCATAAACTTGTTTCCCCAAGTGCACTGTAACCTTATTCGGTTCTGTGTCGTTTAAATTTGACTTGAGAGTTAAAGGATTACTTCATAAAAAATAAAAAATACATAACTTTTGAATGGGGATACATGTAACTATTTCTTTTAAGTTTCACCCTGCCAAAGTTTCTGTATTTCTTCTTTTATCAAAAGAATTTCTACGATCCCCAAAAGAAATATAGTTTCATAAATTAATACATCAATATTTCAGATTTAGAAACAAACTCAATTAGTTCAAATTTCTTCCAACCCAAACGACTTGACATCCGACATTAAGCAAAATTCACTCAGTTACTTTACCCATTGCGCTCTAAATTTAAGTTCACTTGAGACCTGGAATGAGGTGATGTTAAGTATGATATCTAACCCATTGTGCATATCTGTATCACTGAGTGTAAATCCACAGGTGCTGATCGATTTCATCACGATTCATAAATTGATTACATTTATTAATCTGGTATATAAGTAACGATTGAAAGATCATCTCTGGCATAGAACATCGAGACATCTAAAAGTTAACATCGGAGAGGAAATATATTAGCAATTGGGCCCAAATTTATTTGAAACTAACAGGTAAGCAGATGCGAATTCTTCGTCTTTAATTTCCTGTGATTGCATAATCGTAACCGATTTTGAAAAAAGTATCTGTCGTGATATAAAAATTCCATTACAGTTTAGATTATGTAAACTAGGAAATGGAAAGAAAAGTGTAAGGAATAAATTTGAATTTTTATTCTGAGATATCTAGCATTAAGAATTTTCAAAAAGAATGAGTATTCCGAATTTGCAATGCATGAACGCAATATTGCGTCACATATTTGAAAGAAATTGCCCATCAAAAACATCGTGTTCCTCAAGGGATAGTATAAATCCGACATAAAACTTGATTGCACACCTAAATATTGTCCTCTGTATTTTTAAACTTTCTCTTATGAATTGATTGCGTTTGAAACGTGAACATGCATTTACATGTTAAACAAACATAGTGGGAATCAATCGCGAAGAAAATCAATTAAACGTTTGCTGTAGTAAGCCTGAAAGAGTGAGTCAGTTTATGTCAAAGCTTATACAAAAGCCAAAATATTCAAAAACAAAGAAAATTCTAATTGACATTGAAAACATAAATGAACTTCTAGGTTGTTTTTAATAATTTTCGAATGATACTGATATTATTATAAATCAGCCTATATCTTATTTAACTAATGTATATATCTAATCTTAATCTGGCTTCTTGCTTCTTGTAACTTTTCCTCTTGAGTTAAATCTAAAAAGTTTGTAGTGAATTTGGCGTCATATTTACCAACAGGTGCCATTGTTCTCATCAGTGCCAACGTTCTCATCAGTATTAGTATAACGATACACGTTTTTAGATGTAAACCAATAGATCTTTAGTCATTTGATGCTGAATGGGACAGTAAAATCATTTTAAAAAGCCGCAGCATTTTGGCTAGAAAACTAATGACGCAATGAGAAAATAGAGTTCTGTTATCTGACTTCTATTCTTCCAACCTTTTTACCTTTTGGAAGAAATAAAATCTGAGGAAATGGTACTAAAATTGGGTAATATTATTTTCAAAGCACGTTTTTATGAAACGTACATAAAATGCACTTATCTTCATTAATTGAGGCTTTTTTCAAAGTGATCTTTTTGGGCAGCAATATAAAGTTGTTTGAATGTTTTGGAGTTCAAAGGTGAGCTTATTAAAATGTAAAGTGGTAGAACTTGAAGCTCGTGCCAAGTAAAATCTTACGGAAAGTAGCTGCTTAGATGATGATGAGCATCACCTGTCATGTAATCCATCTCAAGTGCTTGTTTTAACAATATCAACCAACATTTATTGCAGTTTTCAACAACCAGTTTAAACATTCATTAAAACTTGGATAAACGTTTGTGAAATGCATTTAGGGCTATTCTGTCGATATTAAAATTCCGCCAGTTTCGAAAGATGACGTGCATTACATAAGAGTAACAGAAGATGTCAAATTCAAACCGGGAGAATTAAGTTTGAAACCAATATTTGACTGTTATTTGTGATGCACCGTTTGCATAGGATTTACACTGTCAAATGAGCAAAGATGATCACGCTTGTCTTAACACATTGCTACTGTATCATTTTACAGTAAATGCACTAAATGTCAATGCAAAAGCTGATATGTTATTAGGGACTTTTTAAAATAGGATTTGGCCGTTCCTATCCATAAAGGTCAGTAAATCCTGAGCACGGATGGCTTAAAACAGCGGGAGTCTTTTCGAACATGACTGTATACTCTCCTCCTTGCGACATCCCTGTTATGTCACCAGACTATTCTCACATAAGTTGTGTTTCTCCAACTGAAATGGCTACAGACTGCTTCATTTGAGTTCTATCAGGTACCCATGGGGAAGATTTTGACAATGAATATTGCATATTTTCCATAAGCTCCATGCAAGGTGCACATCAAAATGAACAAGATCAGCCTCTGAAGTTTTCAAAGCTTTGTACTTGCAGATGGTTTTTCAATAGGGTCTTGAGTTAATGAATTCGACAGGCACGATTTTTCAATGACAATTAGTGAGGGGGTCGGCAGAAAAACCACCTGTAAGACAACTTCAAGGAAAGTTAACGTCCCATTGAGCAAATGGTGGCTCAACAATTTTCAAAAAAGATGGTTGCGACGAAGGATTATGGTTGGGTCGCAGATGATTTTAACCTTAACTTGCCTCGCGTGGCTGGTAATGTGTCAATCAAAAGGGGTTGTCAATCACAGGAAAGGTGTGTTAAAGGTGTACTTTATTCGGTGTCACAGTTCAATGACAGGCTGCTCGTGCCACACGCCACGCTAGCACGCCCCTACAAGTACTGAGGGTCAGGACCAGAACTCCTCAGAAGTGCTCGCATGCTCGCAGGAACAAGTTATGCTCTCCCATAGCACTACTTGAGAGCACAATAACTGATTTGAATCACCTGCAACAAAACGGGAAAGAGACGGGCATAGACCAATATTTTATTACATACGACATTCATCACTTTCAGGAAGATGTGGTGCACTGAAAAGATCAACGTTACTAAACTTGACGAAACCATCAAGGTGAAAGGCTGTCTCGGTGGTATTCCCAAGAAGCTGAAGAAAGTTACCAAAGTCAAGACGAAAAATATTCCGACAAAATCACCATGTCAGAAATCTCGTGTCCGACCAGTCTGCGGGGTTTCTCCAAGACAAGTCGTTGTATCACCAAGAAAAGCCGTCATACTTAAAAATGCGTGGCAAGCATACAAAGATGGTGATGATAAAGAAAATTCGGCACCAGCGACTGTACATCACCTCAAGAAACCACTTCCAGCAATACCAGTAAAGGAAAAATCAACTTTGAACCAGAATCAGTTAAAAGGTAAGAATCATTACTTTATTGACTCTGGCACTTACAAAAATGATATTCTAGATCTATTTACCAACGAAATTAAACTATTTAATGAAAAAGGAGTGTGAATTAAATGTTTCAAAGAAGTACAAATTCAAGCACTACAGTTATTGCTAAAATTTGTATTAGTTTAACATGGGAAAAGGTCAAATGCGTTGCTACTTTTTAAAATCAATGACACTTATCTTTTTCAGGAGAATTACGAGTTGGGTTCCACATGGATGGACGCATTCTCTTAATTCAAGGTATGTTACGATTGCTATTCTTTAATTACAAAAGAACATAATCCTAAATCTAACCATGAGAAGCTTTTCTCATGTTGTTGTTATAAATTATATGGGCATATTTTATGCTCAAGAGATTGCATTAAAAGAAAACATATTGCACGCCTTTGATTAAGTTTAATTAAAATGGTGCGAATATGTGATGTAAGACTACCTGTGGTCATTGAATTTCGACGAATGCCTGTACATGGACATTCAGAAAAAAGGTTCCACCCAAATGATTTCATATCTTGCGTAATATTAGAGTACCAACCATATGCGACTTTAAGCACCAGCTAATTAAACTGTTTAAATAAGCTAGAAACAGCTGCAGGGTGGAAGGCAGCAAATAATCAAACACCTTTAGAAAGATTAAGAAATTCTAACCCTTCCACTGCATAATCTATTGTAACACAGCCACGCTCACTTGTCACCGCAACTCATATTAAGTAAACTTTAGACAAGTTCGATTGGGACATGTCGCAAAGACGTAATTATATCCTCCTAATTACATGTTAATAGTACACTCCATTATTATTGCACCACATTTCTGTACAGAAATTCAAGATAGTTGTAAGTTTCTCTCACCTAACTTTCATTATTTAGTTCTATTATTCAGTTGCCCATTAAAAACATTCAGATGCACTCAAGTTGAATTTAAAGAATCTCATTGATAACTAAGGAGTTTTATATTACATCATTAATTCATAATTCTGTCGTCAAGTAACGTGTCTGAAGGATGATGGACACTTGAAACATTTTAAAATTCACGCTAAGTATTACGTTGTATCTTTTGTTACAAACTTCGGAAATCTTATTTTTTAATTTAATAACAATTGAAAATGTAATTCTCTTCTCTTTACAGTTATTGAAGGACGAAACTTCCAGAATAGTGAGAATTACACCCTTGGAGACAGTTTTTACGTAACAGTAAGTTATCGACACTGTATTCAAATCTTAGCATGCTATTCAATGATCATTAACGTGATGTAAATCTGACCTTAATGACATAAAATGAGACTTAATATCCCCATCTGTATGCTTTCGGTTAAAAATTCGCACAAAATCTTAAGTTTGCATCACACAGTAACTTTCGTTGGAAACATCATAATTGTGCTGAAGTCACAACGGTACATCTCAAGATTTGCACGCAACTTCAGGGACTAAACATCAATATTCTGCAAAGCGCTAACGTTACATGTCGCATTGGTAAAACATGCAATTTACCTATGGTTCTCCTTTCATTTCAGTTGTCGCTTCAACCAAAAGATGATGGCAAATCACGAGACATGCCTTCTACGAGAACTGTATTTGACAAAAACCCATTATTTAACGAAGAATTCACATTGTAAGTTATTGAAGGCAAATATCTTAACGTAGTTATTTACATTTACAATATAGCATGTTAAACAAACTTAAATTTTGTGGGAAAATTAAATAAGTTTGTTTGTGCGTTATTCATTTTGCCATTTAATAAGTACATTTTTCACATTTCGTGTTCAATCATGAATCTATGCGGCAGGTACATTAATCTAGCGCTTAATGCTCTGTCTATTAATGGTGTTAATGACTTTCTTTGCATAATTAAAACACAGTTTCAAAGATTAATTTTAGAACAAGTTTAGTTGTACTATTGTTATTGAAACTTTTATTCAAACTAACTCAAAGTTTAATCAATTATTTCATTATTTAGGGAGCTCTGCGAAAAGGACGAGAAGAAGAGATTAGTAATAACTGTACACAGAGTAAACAAGATGACAGATGAAATTATTGGAAGCATCTCCTTCGGCATAACTAGTCTCCTTCAGAGATGCAGAAAGCTCTCCGGTTGGTACTACGTCCTGGAACACAACCTTGGACAGAAGAAACACCTCCGAATATCTCAAGCAGGGAACCTTACCCAACTAGCAAATCTCACTGGTGTCAGCGGTTTGTCTGCTTTACAAGAACAATCTCACAAGAATGTATTCAAAGGTATCTCTGACGTCAGCGTGAGTCCAACTGTGTCGGAAATGATGAGCTTTGAACAGTTGTCCGTCAAATATCCAACTAAACCTACCGTGAGGTATCCGCACACAGCTATGCGCCGCATGAACAGCAGCCAGAAACTCTCAAGTCCTTCTCAGTCCAGTATTCCGAGTGAACCAAACACTTGTTCACTGAGTTCCATCTCATTGTGCGACCTCACCTCATCTCCGGGAGATGCTGCTTTCCGCAGACATCCACAACAGTTTCAGAAGTTAGAACAGGTTTATCAACAAGCAATGGAATCAGATCTTTCAATGGACGATGACGGTGATGACCAACAAGATACTACACTGAAGGGTTGCGAGGACAGTTCGTTGAAGTGGACAATGCACACAACCGAGTGCGAGTCAACTGCAAATGAAAGCACGAAGTTGATGCATGTGGAACAAGAATGTTGGCAGATCGTAGCTGAACTGGATCAACAAAAATCAATAAAGAGCTGCACACAAGAAGTCTCCTTCGCATTCAACACATTCAATTCCATGTCCGTCACCATTGCGTCTGCAAAGGACGACACAGACTATGTATGTTCCAGCGGCAGGGGTTGTGAAAGACTCATCGAAGCTGAATACGATTTCCTGACCAAAATGCAAGCCGGAGTTCAGTGCTTTTCTCGGCCCCTCAGATACTGTATGCTCACATCCCATGAACACAAGATGCTCTTCCAAAACGGTGAGAAAATCATGGCTATTGCCGAGTTTCATTTGAAGAAGCTGAGCGAGAGCTTACAGACAAGTCTGGAAACCGGCGCCAGTCCTTCTGCAGGAGTCAGTTCCGTCTACGCTCCCCAGATTTCTCTCATGACCGAAGCGTACGTCAGCTACATTCGAGGCCTGAAAACAGCCAAGCATCTTCTATCTGATCTTCTCACTGATAGTGAATTTCAGCATTTCATCCAAAAGTCGACAAAAGGACAGAGTATCGTCACCATAGAAGCATTCCTGGAAACACCCCGAAAACACCTGAGAGAATTGATAGCTTCATTTGAAGATATCATTTCTGAAGTAGCAGTACATGACTCTGAATATAAGTCGCTGAAGCAAATTATCAAAGGTAAAGAGTGTTCCTTGCAAAATGCGTTCCATTCTTTTTAGTGAAACGAGAAGACATATTTATGAAATAAATCTAGGAATAATCATCATCAATAGAAATCTAATATTTTTCCCTCAAATTCAGGTTTGACTAATTGCTGGGAGATGTCAATCAACAACGGCGCCTCATCCAGTGAACCTGAAAGTCCCAACTGTACTTACGGTGTACAAGGCGAGAGACAAGACAAGCGACAGACACAACACGATAGACAGATCTTATCAGCCGAGACGCTCCTAAACGTGGACAGCGAGTTACAACTTTTGCAGGACAGACTACAGTTTGCCCCAAATGTGGAACCATTTCAATTGACGATTCCTGGTCGTCATATTGTGTATTCAGGCGAGTTGTACTACGTCGATGGCTGGAAGTGGGTGAAGGTCTGGGTAGTACTCATGAATGACTTACTGATCATTGCCGATGATGCCACCAAGGACCGTGTCCTTGTTCTAGCAGAGCCGATTCACATGGCTGATGTATTCAGCGCAGAGTTCAATTGCATGCATCGTAAGTATAAATTATCAGAAACTTCTAATACAAGTTAACTATTGTGCTTTAATCCAATTACACTTGGAAAATAAATCTGAAAAAAATAGAAAATTTTACGGGAATGCTAACTAAACGTCATTTTTCTTTCCAGCTTCTGAGTTTGTTTTGACCATCGGCGATGAATCGAGCAAGACCTACATGCGCACCGTAACATTGCGTGCAGCCCACACTGATGTCAAGACAACCTGGCGCCATCTTTTGGAGCAACGCGTCTCCTATTGCCGTCACCAGATACAATACTCATTGTAAAAAGACTCCTTTACATACGAATGTAATTCAACCCACCTGTGTAGATATGAACATGTTAATTTATTCAATGAAAGAAATGTATATTTCATGTATATAGTGTAAATTGTACATAATCTCCTTTAGTTTTGAAACTAAATATTGTTGTTGTACATCTTCTCTCACCACACAAACACTCATCACACAAACAAGATATTAAACATTGCTTGCATTATGCTGTTTGTTTCAAATATCATTATTGTTACACAATTTTATTAAGTTTATTTTTTGGTAATAAATATTTCTGAAGAGAAAATTGTGTAATTTTCTATTTGGGTCTTACACTGAAGAACATCTTTGAGATGATACAACTGTTTGCATTTCACAAGTATTAGCAGTGTAGCATGCCATTACGACCATTTTAGCGAAGGTGAAAAGCAAATTAATATCAAAACGTACAAAGACCGACAACAAATCCGGAAAGAAACAATAAACTAGATGTTTTCCGTGGGTGGTGCCCCACATCAGAAAAAGTGGTTCGCAAACAAAAAAGGGTAATAGTGAGGAGTACTGAAACATAAATTGACAGATTAAGTAGCTGCATTTAGGCAAATCACGTTTACTTTATTGAAAGAAAGTCGGTAAGACAAGTTCAAATAAATATGTATGAGCAAACTGCCAAATATGTGATCTTGCAAAAAGTTCCAATGAAGAGCAGACCTCACAGAAAGATGTTTTGTTAAAACCCCCTGAGCGTTAAATGCCGCATTTTGGCGGGGGATTCAAGTTTGGAATGGGATATATAAATACAGCGACGGTTTGCTCTTTTGACATAATTTCATCGAAGCGCTCACCAGTGGTCTGTGTTTGAGCCCAACTCCACGCTCAGGTAGGACACAAAAGCTAAATGTTCGCAATTTTAATAAGAAAAAATTTAGTTGACATATTCAACATTTGATAATTTAATAATGTTTGTGTACATGTGAGAAGAAATTAGTCAGGCTAGACGGCTAAAACAGCTGTTAGCTCCTCGTGCTGTCATGTCCGTTTGAAATGATTAGCAAAACTTGGAAGGAAAACAGTTTGATAAACATTCAGCGTGAGTTAATGAACAGTAATTAAATTGGGCAACAATGGTGAGAAATTAGTGTAAATATACATAATAGTGAGTTTGGAATGATGAACCAAAAAGCCACATTGTGAAATTCACCTGTTAACGTGAAAGGGTAACAATACAGGGGTACATGGCAGGTGCCAGTTACCCAGATAAGCATTGGCGCGTTCCATACAAAATTGCCCTTCACTGAAATAACGTGCTGGAGGGAAATTTAAAATTGAAAAAAAAGGTATTTGTCAATTTGATCACAAAGTTCAGCACAAAATACGTATTTTAGATTAGTTTAATAAAATTTCAAATGCATAATCAAAAAAAAAATTCAGATCACTAAACATCAAATAGCCCCTTTTATATATATTGAAAGCACGACAAAAAGAGGACACTCTAAGTCCTACCAACAGTCCAAAGTCAACTGCACAAGAAAACAATCCTTCAAAGAAAATGTCGCTTCTTCCATTCGATTCTCGCAAGATTTCGTGCACGTTTACTTTAACAGTTTTAACATTCATTTTAGAAAGCTTTCTCATGTACACTCTTTTGAAAGCATAATAGGTAAAAGAAAGTAGACATCAATTTGATGAAAGTAATGACAGAAGTGATAAAATGTCTTGAGTTTGAATCCTAAATTTCCGTTACAGAGGAAAAGCAAACTGTAACAATGGAAGAGATCCAGAATCACCCCATGTCACTCAGGTCCACACCCGTCAGATCTAATAGAAGTACACCCAAGGGATCACCACATGTTAAACGACTTTCAGGATCTGCAAAGAAGTAAAGAATCTTTCTGGCACTTTAATTAATCTTAATAATCCCACTTACAAATTATAACAAGACTGACTGCATTTGTTTTTCCTCGACTCAACTGATAGCTTCCAAATTGCAGAAGTGGGAAGATTGACGTGGAAAATTGGACACCATCTTACAAAAAGAACCGAGTGATTCTCAGAAGAACAAGACGACCAGTTGCTCAAGACCCTTTACCATTTGTAAGTACATCACAAAATTATCGCTACATCGCCGGCTCAACTCATGGACTCATAAGCTTAATAATTACTCATTTGTCGATTAAATTCCGACTGAATTCTTCAAATCTGTGATATTCGCTGGCAAAAGGTATGTAATTTTAGGAATTAATATTTCCATTGAAAGGAATATTTGATAAAAGGACCAAATAGACGTACTTTGTTGACTCAACTGGGTTCCAACTACAACCACAATTAATGCAAGGTTTACTTGCAATCCATTACGGAGATTTTTTCTTTTCACTCTGCACCTTCCTGCCCGGAGTTTTTTCTAAACGGAGAATTTATGTTCTTTCGTATTTCTGTTCCAATAAGCGGATATTAAGAATGCCCTATTTGTCCTGACAGTACTGTGTTGCCAAATAAAACAAACAAGGCGTGACATTTTGGTACTCGGTAACAGTGCTTCTTTTAAAAGCAGTGGTTTTCTGAGAGCGTTGCAACTCCTAGTGATTGGGAAAAACAGACAAATTCACAACCGGCGTTTGCATGTATGTGCAATACGAGTTGAAGGCGATTAATTCTGAGTTAGACAATTTTTTTTATGTAAATTTCAATGAAAATTGTCAATGATTAAAAATCAAATCACGTATTGAATGGTGTATTGTTTGTAAAAAGAATAAGACGCCACGTTGGCAGCATAAAATACATTTTGAATATGTTTCAATAACAATCTTGAGCACTTTTGAAGTGCTTTGGGAATTGCCATCGTGTCTTTATACGCATCAAGTTATTTAACTGACATTAAATCCAAGATATGTTTTTGACAATGATTACACGAATCTCGTTGGTGCCAAAAGGTCATTTTGATAACCTTTCTGCACCAGTGACCGAATAAAGCTGCGTAGTTTTTTGCAGCTCCATTTACTTTTATGCCCGAAAACGAATGAACATCAGTCTATTTAAGGATTTGAGACAAACAATCTCTATGAAATCAAAAGCCCAAATGCTGAAAACCAAATGGTATATGTCGCCATATGATGAGAACAACTCTTGCCTGACAACTGCATCAGAAGAAAACATGCCTGGATGTACACATTCACCCAGAAGGAAAATACTCGGAACTTATCTGGTATCAGAAGTTATTTTTTTAGGTGTTATTCAAGAACATGTTTCATTACTACGGTACTTCATTAATATCTTTTTTTTACATTTTATGTGGTACAGATCTATAAATCTTATTTAATTAAACGTCAATTTTACATACTTGTACAGGGTTATTGCTGTGAACCTACCGCCCACCCACCAAATATCATATTTTGAATTGTTATTTATTTTAGATAAAGTTTGAAGAAAGTAATTTCTAAAAATGGATTGCCGATGAAGTTGATTCAACTAGGAAATAAGTTGAAATCAAGTTCGGGTTGCATTGAAATGGAACGAAAGACTTGTTGTCTAAGCTGAAGTCAAAATTGGGTATTTCTTCTGGAAAATATTCAATTCCTTTCTCTTTTTTTCAATGGATAATGACACAATCAACAATTTTGAAGGAAATTTAGCTTGTAAATTTTCATACTTTGGAAAATATAGTGAAATAACTAATATCTCATGACCTAAAGTTGCATTTTTACAGTTTTTCACTATTTTCCAAACTATGGACTATACACGAAAAAATATTCTCTAGAATTGTCGATTGTGTCACTATCCACTGAAACAAAGATTTTCTAAAAAAGTATCCAATTTCTAGTTACTTTTTCTTCCAAGACAACAAGTCTTTCGTTCCATGTGAATACCGCATTATATCCGTTGTTAACGAGTAGGTATACAAACAATCTCGTGGAAAAGTACACGAAGTGAAAATGACACAATGTCCTTTTAGCATTTAGGAAAATTGTGATATTTGTAAAAACAAGAAAGTCCTCCTGCGTGAACGCAAGAGGCATACCGCCCGCTGCGTAGCTGACCTATCCCTGACTTGTACCGGGGGGGGGGTACCCCACCTGACTTGTACACTGACTTGTACCCCATCTGACTTGTACCAGGGGGGAGGGTACCTCACCTGACTTGTACACTGACTTGTACTGGGGGGTACCTCACCTCAGCTGGGGGGGGGGGTTACCCCATCCTGGCTGGGGGGGGTGTACCCCACCTCAGCCAGGAGGGGGGTACCCCAGTCCTTGCTGGAGGGTACCCCGGTCCTGGCCAGGGGGGTACCCCACCCCAGCTGGGGGGTACCCCATCCCGGGTACAGACAGATACCTGTAAAAACATAACCTCCCATCGTACTACGTACGCGGGCGGTAAAAATCGCTCAACTAAAGGTGTAAAACCTGGTGACGGACTTGCGAGGGTTCACACGAAAAAAAACCCCGCCAGTTTAATGGTATCATCATGGATCATCGTTTCGTTACACCAATGTGATGGTCTATAGTCACACCGAAGTTGGCTTCCTGTTGCGAAGATTATTGTGATGCGCTTTTCATCTCTATTCAGATGATTTCATCAAACTCACCAACTTTTAAGAAGAATGAAAAAAAGGATACGCGAGCAAAAGTTTAGTGAATTTAAAGTTGTAGCGTTCAATTCGATACCTTTGTCAGAAAATTTGTATTCTCCACATGAGATTGGTTTATTTCTCTTGCAAGGCTTGCTGCAGAATAAATAATATTCTACCTGAATGGTATATCCATTCCAGTTATTTTAGAGTAATATTTGGAAGACATTAGTCCTTCCTGGGGGGCCACTGATATCCCTATTTTGGACTTAGATCTGTGATGATGTGCCGAATCCGTGGTAGATGCTGGAAGATCTAGGGTGACGTCCCTTGCTTGTGCTTTATACAGACGCGCGTATATGCACATTCGGATGCAAGAGTTTATAACAACAGAACTGTGGTTGCCACAATTGGCACCAAAAATTCCTTTGTTCAGACCACGTGACTAAGAACATCCAATGAGTGTAATGCATTCTTATCACGTGACTAGTAACAACCAATCAGCATAAAGCAAAGTTTGAATTGAAGATTCAGTTTACTCTAAGACAACAAAGAAGCAACATCACTTTGTATTTAGAGAATAAACTCAGTTTAGGCAAACCAAATGCCTCTGTTATTCTTACGGTTATAAAGACAGTAACCCAAGGATAAAACATGGTGTCAGAAGTGCTTGGATACGCTTTTACTGGATAAACTTTTCTTGTGGATCAACGA
>JBCAUG010308295.1:0-17507 GCA_038406175.1 Haplosyllis leylae | reverse complement strand
GTATGGAACGAAGACACAACAAACGAAGTAAAGAACCATCAATACCTATCCGATGGACAGGTTTCCAGCAAATTGTTCAGAAAAATTATTACCGACCACGTACGGTAGTATGAGGGAAGGTAATGTTTTCACCAGTGTCTGTGATTCTGTGAGAAAGGAGGGGTACATCTTATAAATCTTATAAATGACATATTACTTCGTTCCCCATGTCTTGTCTGGGGGTGGTACATCCTGTCCAGGTACTGTCTGGAGGGAGGAGGGATGGGGTGAATACCCCAACCAAGCGACCCCACCCCCTTCCCCTGGCTAAGTCTGGTCTAGGGGAGGGGTGGTATTACTCTAACCAAGCGATCCACCCTCACCCTCTCTTCCCTCTCCCCATCGCCCTCCCCCTGGCTAGGTCTGGTCGGGGGGGGGGCTGGGTACCCTAACCAAGTGACCCTCCCCCCTCCCCCCCCTCCCCGCTGGCTCTCCCTGCCACCCCTCAGAGCTAGGCTAGCATGATAAAGACAGGGGCCATGGTTGGTGTTGTCGCGTAATGGTGATGCCAGGTTGTCTTGTTCTAGAGTATTTCGTGGCTAAAAATCAGTGGAACAAGTATTCATTTTGAGCAAGAACAAGTCTCCAGAATCCTTCTTTATCATTCTAAAACTCAGTTCTGTATTTGCCGTTTGTCCTGTACATGTGTTTATCATGATGACGACACATATTTTCACCTAACGTATGAACTTACACTTCGTCCAGTCTGAAATATCTGAAATTATCGGAGGACAGAGTGAAAACAATCTGGTATTTAGTAGTGTTGGATCTAGGGGGGCCCCGATTTCGATTTCACGAGGAAAGTTTCATTTTGGAGAGTTTTGCAAAATCGTTCCAAAGATTTGGAACTCCCCCCTCCCCACCCCACCCCTCCGCCCCACCCCTCCCCCGCCAAACGGAGAATCCTGGATCCGCCCCTGTTAAAGTTGATGTTTATTCTTTTTTATGTTCGGAGTAAACTGAGGGCCAGTTGGATTAGTCACATGAAGAATAGATTTTTTTTCATTTAGAACATGTCAGACCATGAGCTTTTCTTATCATTGAAGCCACGCTGTCACTCAAAATCCTTAATTCTTGGCCACATTTTAGAAACTAATTGTCCATTTAAAAATATTTGCAATTATTTCAATTTCTGTCTTCAATGTTAAACCATTTGCTACAAGTATAACTTAGTCTTTGGTACTTGTACTTGTTTGTATTTGGGTGAAAACTATGTCTTTTTTTTAAAGACAAATGCTATTGCACAAGCTACTTTCAGTGTAAACCAGACAAAATAGACTTGTTGAAAACCCTTTTTGGGGGAAATTATTATTACAAATATTTTTCTAAGTATGTATTAATAATTAGATTATCAGTTCTTTCCATTCCATGATACTTGTTGGTTGCGTACAACATTAATTTCTTAGCACATAACATTTTCACGGAGAGTGTCCTTGCTGTTCTTTAACCTGTATTTGGACATAGGTTTCATTCCATTTTTCTTGTGCATAATGTGTCCATACCAAACACAATTTTCAGAGGCTTATGATCAGTAAGAAAATTTGTGCTGTATACAATTTACCAAAAAATAACAAACAGTATGAATTTATGAGCAAAGCTAATAAGCTCATAAATTCAGACACACGCCGCACGGCTACTTTTCGCACTCCGTCTGAAGCGTATCTTTCACGAAATATCTTTACATGGCGGGTCTAGTATCCTAATATGTTTCCACTCTTCTGTACCTGTTCTATCCTTTTCTGGTTGCTTGAATTGTTTTATTTTTACAGAATTAACTACTTGGAATATTGCATTTTTTCTTTGGATGATGTTCATCAGTTTTTGAACTTGGTTTTGTCGATTTTAATTGGGGTTTGTAGGAACCAAACCATTGGAACAATTGTTTTGTTCTTTCCGTACACTCATTTCTAGATATATACGATATATTTTGATTTCAGTTATTTCATGTAATCTTGGTTGTCTTTGGTTCAAATCTATCTTCATCATTATATTACATATTTAGTTTTTGGTTCTAATAAGATAGGATCCCAGAAGGAGTTGAAAGGATTTTTGTACTCCAGAACGCAGACGGAAATTATGTCACAAGGAAACTTTTTTAAATCTCTCGTCAAGATTTCTTGTATTTGTTTCAGACCTGATGAGACTGTTACAATAGAAACGCCCCCTTCGTCGCCGGAACCAGAAGAACTGTCCAACAACGCCGTGACAAATTCACAAGAAAGTGCACCAAACTCCACGACACAGGTAGAGACTTAAACAATAGGATTGAGTATTGCAAAGAAGTCATGAACTTTCAGAAAATTAGAAGTAAAGCACTCATGGGCTCAATCAACACGGGAAGATTGGTGTGAAAAAAAATGAAAACAATGTTTGTCAGAAAATGATAAAAGACTTCGAAATTATTCGTCTATTATCCGATCAAGGGAAACGTTTGACCGTAATAAAGAAGTCATGAAGTTTCAGAAAATTAAAAGTAAAGCACCCTGGGCTCCATCAACCCGGGAACACCAACAAACGAATTGTCTGTGCATCGCTCAGAAATAGGTTTTGTTTTGCAGGTAGATAGCAACACCTCTGGAACGGTACCAGTGTCCCCAAATGATGTTAATTTGTTGGACAGTTTGAGTGGATCTAGTGGAAGTGACATCAGTACTGACGGAAGTACGACAGACGGAAGTGATGACTTGAACATTTCATCTAAACTTAATAACATTCCAACTAATGGGTAAGATTGTTTACAACAAAAGATTTTAATGATTCATGTTTATTCCAGGTTAAAGTCACAATATTTCACATAAAAACATCAAAATCATATATTTTCAGGCCGAAGATAGAATTGCCAACGGAATTGCTACGCGAGGAGGAGGGTCAGAACCGTGAAGGAGGAGGTAGTGCAGCCAGTCGGAGGAGTAAATCAAACGCTAATAATAACGTTATTAAAATGCCTGAACTTACTAAAGAGGATTTGTTGAACTTACAAGTGACTGGGGAAAAACTTCTAACGACGGGAGACGAGCCACGCCGAAGTCCCAAACAAGTGAACCAGAACAACAGAATACCTTCCAGCACGATGAGTCAAGTTTCAAAACAGGCGCCGAGAAGGGTTGAAGTGGAAGAACCACGCGAAGAACACCCTCCACCTCCACCCCCTCCATATCCAAGCCACTTGTTAAATTACAACGACGCAACTGCTGTGACTGTGCAGAATCATAGTGTTTCTGTGATAGATAAACCTCCTCTTCCACCCCAGGCACTTCCGCCAAAGTCACTTCCGCCACATACACTACCTTCCCATACACCTACGTCACAAACAATTCCCACTGAGACAAGAGTACCTAATCCAGTGCACATCTCTCAACACAACTCCGAGGAAATTTCGAACAGACTGACAAATTCTAACCCACCAAATTCAAGTATGTCACAGCCTGTGACATCACCCCCATTACTAGCTGAAGAGCAGCCACAGCAGCAACAGCAAGCAGTGCACTTGACGCAGTCAATAGGGACCCAGAAAACACCACATCTTGGGGAGATAACCGAAAGATCAGCTACTGAGATCGTGTATCCGTGGAGGGTTAAAAAGCAACAAATTCTTAGCAGTCGCTTATTAGCGCGACAACAACAACTACACCATAGTAAAGATGAAAATGACGCACAAACACCTCCTCAACCGCTTCACTCTCGTGTAGAGAGTGATCCTCTTTCAGAATTGACTGCTCCACCAGCAACTCGTTCACTGCCTAAGCGTGTTTATAAATATGTAGATTATATCGACAGCGGAGCACTAAGCGACAGTGAAATGGGGATGTCCACTGTCTACCGGCGACGGCGACGCGATGATGCGCTCAGACCATCGCTAACGTTTGTAGGTAGGAGAATAGAGTCTCCAGCAGGCGGCGGCACTAACACCAGCACACCTGCTGGAAGCGTGAATAGTACACAGGTGCACGCATATGTGAGCCATCCTGCAAAGACTGTATTCTCTCACCTGATCAAACCTGACGTTCGGATGAGCCCGATTACTGAGAGGGGATCCCCGCTGCTCTTTGTCAGTGCACCACCCAGTGGTCTGCGAAAGATCCCTGCCCAGGGAGCCGAGTCGACGAGTGTTAAGATCGCTGAATCAATCAATGAAGTGGCGCAGTCGATTACCAAGGCGACAGTACCACCGGAAGTGGTGCTTAGCGCTCCGTCACCAAGCCCTCACGAGAAGCCCCCCGTGTCCGCTGCAACAGTTTCTCGGCCAGAAATTTCTTCGCCACCACAGGAAACTTCCGGTGGAAATGTGCAGGAAAGTGGTGCAATACCTACCTCTACCGCGTCCTTCGCTAACAACAGATCCCCGCAGAGTGAAGGTGGGGACCTCTCTCCAAGACCCGAAGACATTTACTTCTCTGCTGCAGCCCCTGATTTAGTTGACATTCCAATGCCCCAGGTGAAAGAGATGATTAACGATTTGAACAGAAGACTTGAGGCTATCGCTGCTCAACAGCCAAAGATTGCCGAGCCACCAACGGCACAGGAACTTGGTCTTTCGTTTGAAGGTATGTTTTTCTGTGGTGTGTACAAGAAACTAGACTTTTTATGTCCTAGATAAAGGAACAAAAACACGGAAAGCAAATTGTGATGTGTACGTCACAAGGTGTACCAGAATATAATCAGTACGCGGACAAACAAATAGTTGTAAGGCCGCACTGAACCAACATAAGTCTACATTACATTTAAACTGCCAAATTTCTAATTTCTGCGCTATCACCGGTTTCGTTTTCAGGAATCAAACAGTTACAGCAGCAGAAACAGCATCAACAGCAACAACAACAAGGTTCTCGGCCTGAGGACGAAAGAGAAATTATAATTGATTCCAAACCAATGCCAGATTCGACACTTGAAAGTCTCAAACAGCGTCTGTTTGGAACGGACATCACCACTTCTGCTACTTTCCAAAAGGTTTATGACGTCGCGTCCCCTTTGACTTCACCTCCCCCAGCGTCTACCACAACGTCAGTGTCCACAGAACGCAGTCTTTCACCAAAAATCACCACTGCACAAAGACGCGTACACTTTGCAGATCCCCCTGCTCAATCTGTGATTGAAATTGAACCACGCGATTCCATGAAACGCAGAGAACGGTCGCGGGATTCACTTCCTGTAGCGAGAAGAGAAACTGTGGGTTTGGGCAGTCAGATTTCTCGCCCAGACACGTTGACAGTCCCTTCACGCCACGCTCCAGCGTCGCAAAAATCCCTTTCGGAAACAGAAGTGGACTCTCAAATTAAAGAAGAAATTTATGCCAAATATTCGAGACTTAAAAGTGACATTGCAAGGGAAACATTATTATCACCGAACAGGCACCCACCATCTTACACAAGCAGTATAATTCCAGGTGCTTACCCGTCTGTAAATTCCCAAAGTGCACCTACAACGTCTCCTTCCGGTTCCGGTGGTATAAATGTATCAATCGTTCATCAGAAAGCTGATTACACTTCACCTACCGCGCAATACTCATTCACACTGCCCCAAGCGCAACCAGGTCAACCCTCCCACTTACGGTACACCATTTCCGCCAGGAAGCCATCCGATCCAGTATCCTTCGAGTACTCCGTCCCGCCAAGCTACGAGGAATCCATGAGGATGCGAAGTGTTCATCAGGTAATTTTAGCAACAAGTTTTGTAGTTGAATTCATTGTAAGAAAAACAAGATTTTTGCCAAGTTAAAAAAGACGAGACGACACAGATAGATATCAATAAAATTAGTAAGATTTTGGAACTAAAGTCATGAGAAATAGAGAGAAGGGCATTGCTACGAATTAAGAAAGAACTCAACGTAAAATCTTCCTTATTGAGCGAAAACACGAATATATCTGCGGTCTTAAAAATGGTTGGTTGCTGTCTCAGATTGCTCCGAAAGTTTATGATTTTTTTTTATGCCAGGGTCAGTACAGAAGCCTTGACGACTCGTTCATGTCCTCGAGTCTTTTTTCTTCTAAACCTCGTGAGATGCAGTATCTTCAAGCACCGGTAAGTGGCCTCCATAAAGGTGCAAGTCCGCCACTTTCCCCACGAGTCCGCTCACGACTCTATGTGGACACAACCTCTTCGCAAGGAGGTTTGAGCCCGACCCAACAACTACTCCAAAGGTTAAGTCCACAGCAACAGGCAGCTGCAGCGGCAGTTGGACTCATCCAGTCAACATCTTCTCAAGTACTTGCACCTCCACCTCCTGGAGTGGTATACCAACAAGCTCCAATGGCACACCACCAGGTAGTGCGGTCTTCTCCGGTGATACTTCACCAACAACAGCAACGTCCATCCCCAGTCCGGGCAGTCCAAGTTCAGCCTCCGTCTATGGTGATGACAGGGCTTCAACCGCACCACGTCCAGTCAACGTCCCTCCCAGGACCCACGTCAACACCTCGAGACTCGCCCATGTTTAACCACTCGCCATCACCTCAGCCTACAATGGGAGCTACCGTTGATTTGAACAATCAATCCAAATCATTCCGCAATCTGCAGATCAACTTTTCTGATGGAGGTAAAATGGAAATCCCTATTCGTGTGGACCATCACCATCAGTTTGGATCCCCACAACATCAAGGTCAGCATTCCCCACTCCTTTTAGACTAAAACTAGGGAAGTTCAGCTGCCCGTTAACATCACGTTCTAAATGTGAAATTGTACGTCATTAAATATGAGGATACTCAGCATCAGATTCCGTACGCTTTCCCCTTTATCTCTTTATATTTGACAATATCACACAAATGTAACACTTTCTCCATAACTCATTCACATGTGTCGTGATGATAAAGTGCATCTTTGCTTCTGCTAAGAATTGAATTTCACACTGCTTCCCTATTGTCTTTACGCAAATTTACGCCAAGTGGATGCAAAATGGCACGTTTTATTGTTTAAGGAGGGTTTACACGTAGCGTTTTAGCCCGTTTTTCAGCCCGTTTAAAATTGGGTTCAGTGCATTCCTATGGTTCTGTTGACACATGACGTTAAAAGATCAAAGGTGCCCCTGACAATAACGGTATGAAAAACGCTACGTGTAAACAGTCCCTTACAGTTTACCCAGTAAAGTTGTTTCATGCTCGAATTGGTTGGATTATTTTTCAAGTTGGCTTTCAGTGAAGAGTCAACTTGAAAACTATCTATTAACGTGAAGTTCAGTGTTAGTCACAAGAAATTGCTGCATGAGTTTCGTGCAACACTTGAAAATGTATGCAGCAGGATAGTAAGCTCAGATTCATTCAGCCGAATGTGTCCCTCAGAATCCTGAAGTAAAATCAAAGATGAAACACATCAGTACAAAAAGCAGTGTGGAAACGTTTTGTTTCTTTTTCTGTTTTCCCGCCTTTTTATTTTCCCTCTATTTCCGACTGCTGAATGTTCACTAGAAATTGCATGGACTTAAGATCAGGATTTTTTCAATGCCTTTTCCAGATTTACTGAAAGGATATTGAAAATGTGAGACTTGTTGTGCATGTGCGGAGGAGTTGTCGTTGATACTCATCGTATCAGACAAAATTTATGACACCTTGACCTTCATTTGGTAGTGATCAATTGATAAATAAGGGAGTAAACAGATGGAGAGACAGAACGGAAACAGAGCACTGCGTTTCAGGAGGAAGAAGTGCTGAAAGCAAAGATGAAGAATGTGATTGAAGTGTTCTGTGCATGGTTTGCTGAATATATATTGTTTCCATGGTTACTACTGTTGTCGTGGATACTAACACCAATTAATAAGGTAAACTAATTATTTTTTAACATTGAGGGTGCTGCCCTTGATTCGATATGTTTCTGGAAAGAAACCTTGTCATGAGTGACAAGAAAACAGATGTATTCAGCTGAAATTGAAAAAACTCCTGCATCACATCTTTGATTGCTACAGATTGGGCCCCAGTCTTCTACAAGGATTTTTATTTTGTTATGAATGGATAAGTGTTTCATTTGTGTTCTGCATTCTCAGCCTCTGATTATGTAGTTATATCCTGTTTTTAAATACTGGTTACTTTTTGGTTGCTTGTTAGAGTCAATTTGGTGGTTGATTGGCTGTTTTTGCCCCAAAATTTTGGGCCTGTGGTAGGGACCTATGAAGGCCTTTTGTGGCTCTGTGAATGCAGATGGGGTGGGGATTCTACTTGCAGGTGGTGGGGACACCTCAACACTACATGTCACAATCAAACTTTTTGAACTTTTTGCACTGAGAGGTGGTGGGGAGCAAAAAAATAGTTCACACTGCATGGTGGCGAGGCCTCACACCCAGGGCACAAGGCCTTGTGCCATCGCTGGACAGAAAATGGCATCACTACACCATTAAGTAGCATCATGTGCTGGAAAGTAGAATCACCATGCAAAGGGCACAAGGCCTCGTGCCCATAGTTCAAACTGCATGGGTGCAAGGTCTCCTGCCCAACGAGCCACCTGGTTAAACTTTCACTGCCTGATATTTAATTTAATGCATATATGAGAAGGTCTGAAGGCTTATTGGGGTGGAAACAAAAGAAACTAGAAGAAAAGAGGGGTAAAAGTCCAAATATAGGACAACCAAGACACTCCGCGGGGCACTGATATTTTCTAAGAAAAGACTGATATTTGCAAAAAAGAAAGAAAGAAATTCAAAGAATGATATGATATGTTTATTTTGTCACTTGTACATACTTTGAATAAAATTTGTAACAGTATTTTCTTTAAAAAAGTAACTACCTTCAGATTATTTTGTCAGATACATCGTCTACAAGCTCAGTCCTCAGAAAAATATGATCACAAAAAGTAACGTCTTCAGGAGAAGAATATTAGATATTACCTCATAACACAGATTGGTCTCTGCTACAAGAATATCGTTGTATTCGTGCCTATATATGTAGGTGTTATTTTCAAATGGAGGGAATGAGACGCTGTCTCTTCCAAAAAAGTCAAAACTTAGTACTTTTTTGCCAGATATTTAATTCTCTTATCTTTGTTTCAGGGAAAAATGATAGAATCAACAAATTTGAACAATTACCAAATTGTAAATTAACATATTTTTCCAAATATAGTGAAAAACTGTAAAATGCAATTTTGTATTGGTTATTTTACTATATTTTACAAGCTATAGCAATTTACAAATTAAAACTGTTCAAAATTGTTGATAGTATCATTTTTCCCCACAACAAAGATATGGGAATTAAATATCTAATAAAAAAATACTAAATTTTGACTTCTTAAGAAGAGACAACGTCTCATTCCCTCCATTTGAATATAACCCGTGATATGGATGGAGAACGTATAACAGAGGATGAGAATGCAGCGCGCAAACAGAGCACATTTTCGCGCCCCTTTCATCAATGACACACCAAAAAGGCCAGTTGAATAGCTTGTTTCACATCTCTGTAGATTTAGTGAATAGGGTTGGAACGCGGCAGAGCACCGATTGGTTGGTGCCTAATATCATATTTTCTCCTTGCGGGGTGTATCATTTCTGTTAAATCACAGGAGAACAGACTCTGTGGGGCAGCATTTGCCACCTTCATCTAAACTCATTCCCCTTATTATTGCAGTTTTGCAACCAGCTGCAGTTGGACGACCCTATTTACCGAGCCAAGGTGGCTCCATGCGGGATGACCTGCTCCCTGGCCAGGCTGGAGTGTCCTTACCTGCTAGTTCAGGTGTGATCCTGGGACAAGGCTCTCCAGTCATCGGAGCTGCGACTGGAGGTGGAGCACCGGGAGGACCAGGCGTAGGATATGGCTACATGTCTCCTGTTCCTGGCACTCCTACCTCAAACCTGGCCCCGCCGACGCCTCCACCACCTCCCTACTCCCCGTCATCATCTCGAACACCGTCCATTTCCTACACTCCGCCAGGATCTTGGATGCCTAGTGATATTTTCAGTCCACCGCCTCCACCTGTTGCGCGGGCGCGTGGCCTCATTACACCGGACATGCCTGGTGGTGAGTTGCCGTCTGGTATACAACTACCTCCCGGAGTATTTGCTCTATTTGACAAGTAAGTGAAATTAGCTCTTGTATTCGAAGTACATTGACAAATGTAGGCTACTCATGACACGTTGTACAGTGTCAGAAAAAGTCTCCTGCTCACCATGGGTGTTTTTTTTTTCTGTTGCAGTGTCTGTTAAAACATGTTACCTTATAAGCATTTTTAATCTTTACGAGATCAATGTCGTAAGCGTTATTAGTGGAAAAATGCTTCACTTCGGAAACATTGTGAACATTGGCAAGACAGAACTCCCAGTATTTTTGAAAGAACACCTATAAGGTGTATCTTGTAAGCATTTTTAAAAGAAAAACATTAATGTAATAAATGTAAAAATACAATCTTTTAAAAAAAAAAACACTTACAAAATACACCTCTTAAGTGACAGGGTAATCAACTGATGTCTTTTCATGATCGTAAATATGAGACGGATTATTTACTGCATCAGACAAAAATGTTTACCCCTCTGAAGCATAGTTTAGCCAAGCAGCACGCCCACCTGTTTTACACTTTTAAACAAAGAAGCAGGTGTAGCACTCAAAGCTGTGTGTGAAATCATTGCATAGTAGCAAGTGAACGTTCTGACAAGTATGACCGCATGCGACAAGGGATCCACCCTGGACAATACACACCATTGACATTAAAAGCAGCAAATCCAAAAAATGGAGTCAGTAGTACCGTGAGTTTATAGACGAAATAATAATAAATTTTTTGGGCATTACTAAAGGAAATTCAGATCTTGATGGAGTTTGCTTTCATAGATTTTAAACATTGTCACTTTGCATATGTTGCTTTCTGACGGTATAAAAGGTCTAACAAGCTTTGAGTTTGCAGTGGTAACCTGAAATTACATTTGGATCTACATGTTTTTAGTTTTGTCAGGGTGCATGGCATGTTCAGTTTAATTCATTTTGACAAATTTAAATATGTTTACCAGAGAAATATGTTACAATTCTTTCAAGTTCTTCTTGTTGGATTACTGGATATGATTTAGTAAAACCCATGCCTTTTCCATGAACAATTTTTATGATCCTTTTGAAGATCTCATTGGCTTTTGTGAATTTGACATTGTTTATAATGTCAATGTTTCTATTGAATTTAGTCCATCTATTAATCCCTGCATGAATACATTTCATGCTCAGAAGCTTTTAATCATCACCATCTACTCTGTATAAGTTAGAATAAAAGTTGTCCAACATTGGGGCAGTTCAATTAGATCTAGATCTTCAAGGTGATCCCCAGATTCACCTCTGGTGCAACACCTGCTGACTGTATAGAGATCAGCATGGCAGCCAAGCCTTTTCGATCCATGCACCTGCAGACATGTCCACAAGCATTGGTGGAGGTTCAGGCCGGGCTCAAACCCATGACCATCTGTGCCGTGAGCACAGCGCTGTATACCACTCAGCCACTCCGGCTCGGAGTGGCCGCATCCTTTGCTGTATCCTTTGTTGAAAATCTACTGCACAACCATTGTGGTACACAAGATTCTGTTTGTTTACTACTTACTGACTAATCAGTAAAAATTTGAAGTCTGACAAACATTTTATTATGTGTGACAGCGCCAATCAAAATCTTTAAAAAAATCGTCCAGCTGCGTCGCCATATAGAAAACGTTAATAACACGAAAGATATTGAAGGAAAGAGATCATTTTAATACATTTGTTTCCAAAAGTCTACTTCTCGAGGGGACGACTTCTCACGTATCCATTTTAATCGAAAAGGTTTCTTTACGAAAGACAGAGCATTGCATTTGGCATGGATGTTACTAAGAGCTAAGATCTAGCTCTGCAAAAGCCTTGAATAAAAAAGATTAGGAAGGAATGTAGTTCAATATCATCAGTAAACATAGAATAATCCTGCACTCAGTGTGTAAAACCGCCCAGCTCACAATATCTAGGTTGCTCAGGTTTGTATGGCTAGGAATGCAACACTACCGTAGAAAAGCTCGAGGTTTGTACTGATTTTAACATATATGCACACTGTCCTTGGGGTTAAGAAACTAACTTAGTGCACACAGGCCAGGTACACCTCTGAAACTGCTTCAATTAAGTAATAGATGGGTGGAAGCAGGGTGAGGTTTATAGAAGCCTTGTACTGGGAAATACAAGGTCACCCTCGACGTTTTTCACAATTTCTAGTATTTTTAAAAATGTCAATGAACGGCAATTCCAAACCGAAGGTCAAAATGGAAACAAGATGTATGTACCCAGGGAAAAAAACAATTGAGAGGCTATGGCATCAAGACAGTTCAGTTTCGAACTGAACAATTTGACTCTTCAAATGCATGGAAATCATTTGGGGACTACTTTTCATGGGCAAGGAAAATATCCCACCGTGGAGGTAAATTCATTGCTGGTACTTGTTAATACAATTATGTATGAAAGTTTATTTGGTAGCTCTTTGCAATCATCTTCAATTTTTTAGAAAGGAAACTTGACAAAGAAATACATACATGCTTTACATTTCTCGTAGACTTCTGTATTCAGGAAGTAAAACGTAATGGATTAATTTCTCATTGTACTTCAGGTATTAAACCTTTCACTACTGACCAGTTTGCATATTTGTCCAATGCAAAACTGAGAAAAACGGTGCATTTATTTTAAAAATCACCAAACTTTCAATATGTTTGGCTCGATTACTGGAGTGTTACGTTACTGACCTACAATGAATTGGCCTTGAATATAATGTCTAACACTGACCCAATGTAATGAACTGAGTATGTGGCTCTTGAAACATTAATTTGACATTTATAATATAATGTATGTTTCTGGAGACTATTATGTCCCCTAAAGGTAACTTATCATTTAACTTCACTATCATCTAAAAGATGCTCTGTACATCCATCCAGTTTGGGGCCCATTCCTCTGACAAAAGTACAATTTCATAACCTAATCAAAATATACTATTAGTACCACTCCCTAAGTAGGTTACAACCACCCATTGAGCATCAGACAGGTTGTTAGGAGTCACCTTGTATCACTTAAATGCAGATCAGTAAGTTTCCTTTTATTATAATTAGCCATGCTTTTGAGTGTTTATGTGGGGACCCTCAGTGGGTCCCTCAGTACAGAAAGGACTAGGAAGCCTGTAAATAACGCATACAAAATCAAAGGGTAGTGAGAAAAATTAACAAGAAAACTATTGGCTTTTCGCACAGCTTCTACCAATATGACATCCTAAATGACAAAACTGTTTACATTTCATAAATTTCCTTCTTGCGGTTTAAACTGGTGCCTTGGTATTGTGAGTTATTTCCAAATGATATATCGTTTGAAGTCATGTAAAATCTTGAGGATCAGTCCTTTCAATCACTACACCACAGCTGGCAAAGCACAGGTGTGCTATAAAGATTTTTTTTCCAATTTTCTATTTTCTTCTGATAAATAAGTTTATGTCAAAAGCAGTGTTTCTAAAGCAGTTTACCATTTCTTTTCCATAAAGTGGATACATGCCACGACTAAACATTTAAGATTTCTCTTCAGAATGGTCATCGGTGTCTGTGAAAATTATACGAGGTATAATTTGAATCTTGAGATATCACAACTTCACAAGATATACATACATTTAAAAATTGTGCAATTATGTTTGCAAGGAAGGATGCATCACTCAAACCTGAATTGTTTCTTCAGACCTTTTCATGTGAACAAATATACAGACCCTGTTACATCTACAGTGTGGGTGGGATTAGGGGCAGATTGAGAAGGTTCAAAATTAGTAGCATGTTTTGCTAATATTTTCAAGGACACAGTTTTGGTGCAAATTGCCTAGGTAAAGGACATTTGAAGGTTTTAAACTGATCGAAATAGCAGAAACGACGTTGCCATGGATTTTGTTACCGTTTCAATTCAGAAAAATATGAAACTTGCGCAAAAATGCTAATTGTTATTTTTTCGTGATCCCTCGACAGCAATTTTTAGTTGATCATGTAATAAGCAATGAGCCAAGATTTTTTTCACATGGAAAGTTGTAAATAACAGAAGGTTTGCAGGCTGTTAAAAGCTTACAGAAGGTTCATAGTTGCTGATTCATCCTGCAGGTACAGGAGGCTACTGCAGCTGCTGGTACTGCTGCAGTAGAGAGATGTTGATGAAGAAGAAGTAAGACTGTTGATTTGTATTTATAGACTAATGATCATGATAACTATTATTAAGCCCATGAACCTTGTCGGAGTTGTAACACGCAGTGACTAAATACAAGTACCCAAACAAAATTCTATCCCGATGTCTTATTGTTCTAAATGAACGTCAGTTGGTTATTTCATTGCTTGATCTGATGAACAAGAATTTCAAGGACTGGGCTACAAGCTGTAAATGTATCCAATGAAAATCATTGAAACTAGACCTAAACGGCAACAATTTGAAGTAATTGTGATTTGTTGCTTTTATCGAATTACATGTACAGTTATTCTGGAGGCTTAGGCTGAGCAGTTCAATTCTAGTTTGTGGTCAGTAAACTTTAAATGGGGCCATTTTGGTTTCAGAGAAGTACACAAAAAGCCTGAACGTGGAGAAACATTTTCAAACGTCATCTTGCCTTGCACTTTTAAAGGTACATTCAAGTGACATTGAAATCATATTCAGGTTTAAAAATAAGTCCAGATAAACCAATCTTTTTGCTGGCTGCATACAGCATGCGGTTTAGCATTCTGTGAAGGAAATCACTGAAGCTACTGATCTTTGATTCTGACATTCCTGAAGTGATGTGAATAATATTGTCATATCCGCTGTCTGGAATTATAATCGTCTGGAATGCACTCTGTGAAACCTGAGTGATACCTATGATCATCACCACCTACACCACCAAGGATGAAGACTGCACTGTGAGTGGTAACGCTTGTTTATTGTTTTGTTGTTATTTTGTTTGCGAAACCAAATCACGCAAAGGGATTTGTGTCCAATTGAAGTGATTGGGTCTGAAGTTGGAAAATTTTCAGTCAAAGCAGAAGAAGATTCTCCCCTTTTCTCCTTCAATACATTTAGGATGTAAATATTTACCAAGTTGAGTAAAGTTTAGCGTCAAGGATATGGGGAAACACGTTGCTCTCTCTGTAGCTCTAATTTGTGTCAAAGAATTGAAATAGTTAAAAATCCAATGTGATTTCTGTGTCAGTGGACACTGACAGTGACGCAAGGATACACATTATAAGTCAATGGCAAAGTCAGTACATAAAGGGAGATGGCGGCATCTCCCGATCAACTCAAAGATTGAAAGCATTTATTACACACACTCAGAGACACACTTTCGTGGCATGTACTCATTCAGAAATTGGATTTGCTTCATTTTGATTTGATACTGTACCACCAGAATCAAGAAGCTATATATTGCAACTTAAGTCAAGGGATAATATTCTTCGTCAAGATCTTCGCTTAGAAAAATCCCAAGTTTGATGAACATGGATCGCAGTGCCGGTGAAACGTTTTCAGGCATCCCCCTCTCAGTATGCCCCGTCAGGGCGTACGAAATCAGAAATTCTGTTTTCAGGAATCCCCCTCGTAAGGGTGCATGAATTCACACAAGCTTGATTTCAGACACCTTCCTCTAAATTCCTCCCAGTTATGGGTATTGTGATGCATTGTCTGTAAGTGTCAATGATGTCTGTAAATTGACAGACCACTTCAGATAAATTTACAGATGCAATTTTGAAAAAGTCATCTGTAAATTTATGTCAGTGACATCTGTAAATTTACGACTACTTCAGATCAGGGCCTGTTCACGCTGGATGATAATGACAACTAATGTTGTATTGTCAAGTGTGAACAGTTACATTGGCAACCATTTCTAATGACAAAAATATGTATTAAAATATGTCATTGATGCCAAGTGCAAATGGGTCCTAAATGTCTATGACACCTGTAAATTTACAGACTACTTCAGGTACATTTTTCAAAAATTCATCTGTAAATATCAATGCCTGTAAAAGTTCTGCCACCACCATGAGTGCAATGTTTCACAATACTGATGATTGGCAGGAATTTAGGGGAGGGTATCTGAAATCACGGGGGTTACAAAATCAAAAATCTGAATTCAATCACCCTGATGGGGCAACGAAATCGGGGGTGGGGAGGGGTGTGAAAACGTTACACCAGTATGGAAGTATGCTCCACAGTCCGTTTAGCGGATGTAGCACTGAAGAGTTGTGAAGAGTTTCAAAGTTGTGGGAATGGATATATATTGTTTGCAAAATTGACAAACAGAAAAGAACATGAACCTGGGTTCAGTATTGTTTGAGGACGAGACAAGAGAAAAAGAATAGACAGCAGATGCAGCTGAAATACTAGCGAATTGTTTGTGTATGCTACACACATACCTGGCATTCCTTTCCCCTCTTCATAAAATAAATAACTACATGCAACGAAAAACAATGAAGTACACGATATTTGGTGAAAACTGTCCGTCGGTTAGCGCCCTCTGTCAGTCGGATCCTGAATAAATTTGCACCGTGGGAAGGGACCAGTGCCGCAGTGGTGGATACTGAAGGAAACTGATCAATTTTGGCCATGTAAACAGATTTTAACCATTTGGTTTGGGCGTCCTTTGCACCTTAAATTTCTGTTCATCCCATTTGACTGCTGACCGTAGACTTCAAGGTAATTCTTGAAAGGCAAGAAAGGAATAGATCTGCAGTGAAAATGAATTCTACATATCTGTCCGGGATGCAACAAATAAACTCATCAAACGACACAATGATATTATTCAGTGTTGAATACAACAACAATTAGGAGAAAAGATCCTTGTCAAATGCGACCTTCATTTAGGTTTTACGTTCATTTTGTTGCATCAGTAAATTTCCAGAATCCATGTTTCTGTTTTTCTGCAACCAACCGCTTATTGTGAGTTTGAAAAAGTTGTATCATTCATTACCAGTGTTAACTAACTGACCTGAACGGCAAAAAAAATCGGAGTAACTAAGGATAATGAAAGCCAAACCACTTTACAAGAACGAGACTGCTCATCATTACCAGTACGTTAATGCTACTGGGAAGTCTATAGTCTGGTTCCCTTTCCAACAAAGTGATGTTTTAGCTAAAACTGGAAAATGTGAGAAAATACCTTGTTTCCCGCTACGCTCTATCGGTTCCCATTTTACATTTAAAAGTGTAAGAATCTTTGAAATAATATTAAATCTTTAACAGTTGTCATCAGTGTTTGGATATCGACTTTAAAGGTTAATAATTGATTGGACTTGCCAATTGCTGACTCAAGATTTTTATATTGGCTTGTTGAGCCAAGGAGACGTTAAAAATCGTCTCGTGGCTATATTTTACTGTCTTTGTTCCTTTGTGTGTGGTGGAGAGTCGTTTGAAATTGAAAAGCATGATATCTAAGAATCGGCCAAGGAAAATTCCTTTTAGTGCCTGGGCTGAAAATTCTCTTCAGTTTGCCTAATTAGCAAGTGAAGTCATTTCGTTAATCTTTACCGCCCGCATTCCGAAGGAATGGGGAAGGTTATGTTTTCACAGGTGTGTGTCTGTTAAACGGGGGGGGTACTC
>JBCAUG010308184.1:0-17507 GCA_038406175.1 Haplosyllis leylae | reverse complement strand
GTACCCCCCCTGTTAACAGACAGACACCTGTGAAAACATAACCTCCCTCCGTACTACGTACGCGGTCGGTAATGATAACCAATTGATAAACAGCGGGTGCTTGTAGAATGAAGATATGTAAAAAGTTCAACAGCAATCCAAATGCTCCTCAAATGAACTCGAAGTCGGAAAAAAGATAGGATTGGCAATTACAGATTCTGTAGAATTTTGAAAACTTTGTAGAGACCCAGTTATGGCGAGTTTCCTGTTCATGCCATTGTTGACATCAATGTAGAATTGTCTCACCTCTTTCATAGGTCCTGGGGTGACGAGAAAGGCGTAAAGTGCGTAGATTAAGATAGGAAGGAGACACAAAGTCACCACGACCCACCCCACGGCCTGCGCACTGTCGGGTAATGGTATACCCTGGTAACTCGCTGTCTCAAAGCTGACGCAGCTGTACACTAGCATGATCTACAAAAATAATCTTACTTTAACACTGCCACAAATTCCAGAATTCATTTTTCCAAGCACGAAATTGCTTTAAACAACGTCAGTCTTCAGCTTACAATCAACAGTAATTCCAAGGTAAAAACATTTTTGTTTTACTTTTGTCAATTTCCATTTAATATTAATCAATTGATCCAATTTGAAAGATTGAAGATGTTTAACAATTACAAGTATAAGAAGTGGAGACACAATCTGCCACATGAGTAGCCACCATTTCCAGGGCTTCTTGCCGATCATGATGCAGACGTCTTCCTGCCAGCGTCTGTACCCGTACACCCAGCAGATGACGATAGGTTCCATCACACCGTACACAAACAACGGGATACCCATCAAATAGTGGTCCAGTAACTCTATCATGTACACACCAGCCTATATCGCAAATTGTGTAAATTCTCAGCATACCCAATGAATTTTATGCATTATAAAGTAGATTACATCGAGAAGCTTTCAAAACGGTCAAGATATTAAGCAGCTGAAATGTATGGACCAATGTATGACGTCTTTTAACACCAAATAATGTAGTGGTGGGGGCGCAGGGGACTCACGGTCCTCCCTCTCAGACCAAATTTCTTAATTTCTTCATTTTCAAGCAGTTTGAGGAAAAGAATTAAAAGGTGGGCGCCCTCCTTTGGAATTAGCGCCCCCACACCAAGGAAATCTTGATTCTGCCCATGTAATGAGGTGATTTCTTTTGAAAATAATGAATGTAAAGGATATGTTACCGAGTTCTGACCTCGAAATAGTGGTCGACTGAATGAATACAGGGAAAAGTAGTCAACTAGAAAAGCATGGTTTCGGTTCATTGCACTACCTTTCTTGGGCATACTACCATAATGAGGACACCCTGCTTCGACACTCAGTTCGTTTCACAAATTAAGTTGACTAAATTTTGTTTAATTCATTGCTTCGGTCCGTCCAATGGAGTGAATACAAAGGACAGGTGTATTGTGTATCAGTAATCATGGCGTAACTTACCTGTGAAAGAAATGGAAGCCCCATGAGATACATCACGACACAGATTGCGAGAAGCACCTTGAGTCTGTGTTTGTACAACTGACGCGGATACTCGTCGATGATGCCGGTGACGACGGTATGGACGGAGATGCACATCGTACCGAGACCGAGCATCATCAGCATCAGGAAGAAGAGGATCGCCCACACTATGGACCCTGGCATCTTCGCAATGGCGGCAGGATAGGCCACGAAAGCTAGGGCCGTGCCTGTGAAAATGCGAAGAATTCCAATATAAGAAATATGTTGAATTTACTTCACAAAAAACAATTAATTGTCGGTGTAACATTCTTCACAAAATACTAATGAATTGTCAGTGTAACATTCTACTGAGCACGATATTTCTCTGCCCACCAGCACCGCAGTATGTATCAGAATGTTACACTGGTGAAAAGTTAAGACTGTACATAATAAAACGCAGTATTAATCCAAGATTAAGCATCATGGTGTGGTGTTGGACTGTGAGACAAAAGCAACTCCATTGGGTGATTCGGGTCAAATTTGCAAAAGGCCCATTTTGTACCACATTTCCTGTATTAAACTTGAGTCAAACTGAAACTGAAAGTTCAGGTGGAATCCGCGGTTGCTGCACGAGATAAAGTCATTTAACTGATTGACGAGGTTGTTCCTAATTTGCTCACCTTGTAGATCTATCATAATTAAATTTTCTTTGAACTAAAACCAATTACAAATCTCGCGATCTGATTTCAAATGAAACGAAAACCAGTAATGCTTTCACCAGACCTGAGCCACTGTCCAGGAGGTTCTTTAAATTCGGGCTCGTTTTGAGGATTTCAGTTAATACTGAATGAGTTTTACAATGGTGGTCAATGAGAAAATATATATGAATAATAAGTAAATAGTCAATATCTTTGTCTCGAAAATAGTACCGCAAAATTATATTTCATATTGGGAAATTTTTTCTGGTGTACCTAAGGATGGCTCTGATATTCGCAAATTTTCCAACAGGTAATGGGCCCCAACCTTGTGCACTGTTGATCGCAGAAAGTTTTTAAAATAGTTAAAGATACCCTGACGCCTCGGACACAATTAATTCACTGAAAACATTCATTCATCATTGCCAATTAAATAGACTAGCACTAAAACCCAATCAGAATTTTCTGATCTCCTCTAGAAGGACAGAATTTACTGCGTTCCCACAGGGTGTGAGCTGTGCAGCTGATGATACATACCGGAGTTGATGACATCTTCGACAGAGGTTTCTAGTTGGTGGGCAATGTATCCCATTGTCATGAAGACGGGAAATCCGGCGAGGATACTCGTTACTGTATCCAGAACAGTCACCACCCACGCATCCCTGTCAAAATAACCTTATCACTTGACTTTTCCCTAAATTTCACCTTTCCATTTGCTCTTACAGAGTGAAATTTTGTAACTAAATTTTGTACTATTCCACCTACTTGTAGATATTGTGTTGGAATTTGTTGTAACTCGCCAGTGTAGCCAAACCTCCACTGCAGAGACTCAGTGAAAAGAATGCTTGACTTGCAGCATCATACCAAACCTGTATATAACAGGTAAAATAATGCATTTAATAAGATATTCCGCACAGTTTTCTGCCCCTTTGTAACCAAAACACCTCATCAACATTGTGTTTCTCAAAGATTAAAGGAGCTATTAAAACTTAAATTTCTGAGAATAATGAATAGAACACACCTGCGGATTCAACCGAAATTGAACTCACCTTGGGATCTGTGAGTCTTTCCCATTTAGGATTCAGGTAGAAAACAACACCTGAGGAAGCACCTTCAAGTAGCGCAGAGTTCACCAGTAACACTATCAGTATGGAGTAAGGTAATAGCACCAAAATGTATTGAATCTACAAATTAGAAACGTTTCAGGTGATTTCATTTGAAGCATGGCGCAAAATCCTTTGAGGTAGATCCACACAAAATATGGAAACAGAGGATACAGATTCACTTGAAAATGGTTATGCATTGATTTACAAGCCATATTACTTGCACATTTGCATTAGCTCCTTTATAATGTGACACTTTCTCGTAAGTTAACAACGGCACACCTTGACTTTGATCATTTACAAAAACATCCATGTCAAAGAGGAAATGGTGAAAATCATTTGTTAATGAGATGTATCCGACGCAGAGATCCTTGGAAGATGGGCCAAGACATAAGGCTGTTTATAAAATTATTTGTCGAAGGTAGCTTCGTGTAACTTTGGTTTTTCATAACGCACCCTTCCAGTGATTCTGACTCCTCGACATATGACGAGGAAGACCAGGATCCAGGCAAGAAAAAGGCAGAGGCTGAGGGACCAGGACACTGAACCCGTGTCGTTGATGTCACTTCCCACTTTGAGCACCTCATTCCTGAAATTGCAACAAAAGTAATCATGGTAGTTATGTATCCATTAACTACAAATGTAGTGCCATATATTTCGCAGTACAGGTCTACATTAATACAACAGAAAGAAAGTGCCGATTAACAATTATTTTTTGTGGATGACTGACTCTCTTGCTTTGGTATTATTATTAGAGGTTTAGAGTGAAGAGTAAGATTAGTACAGCATATGAACTGAAAAGGTAAGTACTCACAAGAAGTATTCCTGAGCTGGAGACACGAAGTGTTTCGTTGTATTATAGACGACTGTTTCGTTTGTTACTAGAATTAGGGGTTGTGAAGTGGTGTTAATAAACTCGGATGCCGTCATCGTGGTATCGTTCACTGGTAAATCCGTCACGTTACCAGTTTCAGCAGATGCTGTAACATTTTCTACATCAGCAGATACTGTAGCAAATGTCGCCGTGGAAGGGCAGTAGACACACGTCGAATTGGCTGAGTATTCATTTGCCTGGATTATGGTACAATTGATGTGTTCCAGGGCAACATCACAGCAATCTGAGCAACAGAAGAAAAATGAAAAGGTGAAAAGAGCCATGTATATTTGTACATGTGAAATAACATTAGCTTCATTGCTGAAACTACAACTGTTCACAGCTCAATAGTGAATTACAAGGTTGTAAATATTTTTAAACAAATGGTATAATTATGATGATGGTAATTGCATTTTAGGAAATGCAGGCATTGATTATTATGAAATGGAAGGTTGTCACGCAATGTTTTGATATGATGGCCTTTTGTTGGTTCATTTCGAGTCAGCTTAGTGATTGAAAGATGGGAGCCATAGATTTTTTGGCAATATACCTTGGCACTCTTATGATAAGCAGGCCTACTTTAAGCTGCAGTCATTGGCGGGAATTTGTTAACACAGAATGCCATCATGACATCATAATGTCATAATAACAACGGCCAATCTGCTGTGACTTTTTACAACATGGTATTTTGTAATTGTACAGGCATAGAAACAACTGAGCGTAGTGACGAACTGCTTGAAAATTGAATATCTTTTCCAAACAACCTTGCCATTACTCAAAAACAATGCTCTTGTTTATTTCTGTAAAACCAGTTACACATCAATGTTCTTACTTTTAGTGTTCCACGGGTTTGAGCAGGACTGCCAGGGAAGAGATTGCATTGAAGCGAAGAACATGTAGACGGCCCAGCTGATGATTACATTGTAATAAACACCTCCCATCATCAGGCAAGTAATCATCACAATACCCAAACCTGTATGTACAAAATTTCGAAGTGTTCCATTGGTATCGACTTAAGACTATTAATAATTTGTTGCTCAGCAGAAATACATTGAACTTTTGGAAAGAACCCGTTTGAGGTTTCCCCATTTGTAGTGAATTAGATACATTAAAAACCAAAACATTGATTTATTTTGTCAATTGAGTATTTGATAAGCCTTGTTGCTCCTAATCCAGGGGATGCGTGTCACATTTCTGTAAAATGTTCTCATCAGAATTAGAATAAATTGTCCTCTAATTGAAAGCAATAATTAATTTAGTGACGTAAAATAGTATGATGGTTGTTGACATTATATATTACTAAAAAGTGTGTGATGAAATAAATCATTCCCCAAAATGACAGGCCGGAGTGGCCGAATGGTTAAGAATGCTGTGCTGTGGCACACTCAAGTCATTTGTGGATTTGAACCCCCACCAATGCTTGTAGATAGATCTACATGATCTGCAAGTACATGAATTGAAAAGGCTTCGCTACCACACTGGCTGGTTAGCAGGTGTCACACCAGAGGTGAATCTGAGGAATCCATTGCATGTAGGCAACAAAGCACACAATCCACCTTGGCTTTGAAACCCAGGGCAAACATCACCAGAAGTCCAAAAACAGGGGTATCATTGGCCCCACGAAAAGGATTTATGTGCTTATGTTCTCCCAAAATTTAGAAAAATAATCATTCCCCAAATGATTTTCACTGAATTTACTGACTCAAAAACAAGAAATGGCGATGGCCTCCCATGTATAGCCAGTAAATATCTTAATCAGTCAGCCACCAACTAACTAATTCATGCAGCAGTAACTCTTAAGATTTGCTGTATCCACTCAATTCAATCACTCGCAGCATCATACCAAACTCCTCTGGTCCAGTCAAAGTTTCGCTGCTGGAGAATTTTTGTTGTCAAATTGGACAAATAAGTAAGTTGGAACTGAGTAATAATTTTGAGTGTTCGCGCAAACCTTTGAAGACTGGTGCAATGCACCATATTGTGACGGGTCCGAGGGCCGCGTACTGCCCGAACAGCATCTCCAGGTACACGAGCGGCAGCGCCACTAAACACAGGAACACCGCGTAAGGCAGCAGAAAAGCACCTACAGGAAAATAATTGAGATTTCTGTACGATTGACTTCAAGACAGTTCCATAGATTTCAAGTTGTGGTTTGAGTTTGATCCTGCGGACTTACTTTAAAAATACACAAATCCCCAAAAAGAAATACAAATTTTGATCCTTACAGAAATGAAACAATCGCCTATTTGTAAGACTTATCAATCTCAGTGTTCATATAGGATGAGGGTAATTAATTTTAAAAAATAACTTACCACCTCCGTTTCTGTAGCACAGGTAAGGAAACCTCCAGATATTTCCCAGTCCTATCACAAAACTTATGCTAGAGAAAAGGAATTCCCATCTTCCGGACCACATCCCTCTCTCTGCCACATAAAAACTATTATCATCACCTTCAGCTCCCCCTGGTGGCTGAATATTGTTAATTATTTCAAGTGTCTCATTAGCACCATTGACATCGCGTGACCTCCTTTTATTGCGAGATTTCGGCACTTCCGTGATCACATCACAGTCTGACTGACCATTGTTGGAATTGGAGTTTCCATCTGTGTCTGTTTTACTGTGCCCAGAGGTTTGTATGGCAATAGTTTGTGTTTTATCATCTATTTTTACATGTCCCTTGTTTCTCTTTTTCTTTTCCTTTTTGCGAGAACCATGATGATTTTTAGTCTGGCTGGATTTTGAGCCCGTGGATTTAGCGTCGCTGTTTGTTCTCTTCCAGTGACTCAGGTCTGAGAAGGAATCAGTTTGAAACACTGGATTCACATGGCCGATGTCGTGTCTGGATGAGTTTTGCGACATCTTGTTGCTAGTTGACGGTTCTCCTTCATTTAATTTATCCTCTTGGGTAGAAACTAGGTGGAAGACACCAGATGGCGGGTCAGACGCTCCTTCCGGCTCCATTCTGTCCATACCTGGAATCGACTGATCTGATAGGCTGGCTGACCTATGAATTCTTGATCTGGTCTCTGGTTCATTTAATTCGGGTGTGTTGTTTATGAAAGCGAGGGTAGTACTGGAGTTCCTCTTCACTTCTTTGTTTAAGTAGCTGATGCCATGTTGGGGTTGCTAACACTCTCATGGATAACCGTCTTTCAGTTCTTGGCCTCACAGTTCTTTTTCATTTTGGTTCGTTGAACGTTTCTGAAAATGTAAAAAGATGTATCATTAGGCATTTTGAGCACAATGAGGGAACTCACGTTGTGTGGTGCAATGAAAATTCATATCACCAAATTTCCACAAGCATGAAACCTGTGGTTTTTTACGTTAATCACGGTCTCACTAAATTATACGAAGTTGGCTACAATGCACACAAAGGCTTACACGGGGAAGTGCAAAAATAAATCCAACAAAAAATGCCTTCAGCGGAGATAGAACTCAGGATCTCTTGTGATCCACTCTGATACTTATCCAACTATGCTAACTAGACATGTGCTAACTGGCAGATTTTTAAAATAAATTTTTTTTCATGCACCACTTCACTTTTTGGACTTGGATCATTTCTAGAATCAATAGAGCAGGATTTTATAAAGATATTAAAAGATTCAAACTGACTATTAAATGTCAACTTAGCACAGTGAGGAAAGCATCAAAGTGGATCACAAGAGGTCCTGGGTTCTATCCCCAATGAAGGAATTCTTTTGCTGAATTTATTTTGCTCTTCTCTTCGTAAACGTTTGTTGGGAATGTTGCAAACTTTGTGTAATTTAGGGAAACCTCAATTATCCGTCCCATATGATGGCCTTACTGGACGAGCATATGGAACAGGTAACATGATATTACACAAATATTTCACAATGTTTTGTAGACTTTTAAAATCTACTTGTGAGATTGTTTTCAGGGACAATGCATCAGTAAGTCAATGATGGTCTCAGGTGTGTTCAAAAGCTGTTTCAATTGCGACTGTGTGTTTAGATCCATTCTTCCGGTCACCCATGTTAAACCTTGACGGGTACTTTCATGGGGAAAATTACTTTGCAATAAATTATATTTCTCTGGCTTATTCTCACATTGGATCACGATTAATGGAATGTTTATGACTTGATTTGTTTGACCAGCAATTAAGCCCTTTTGTATGCCACCATCAGTCTTGCGCAAACAGAAAACTAATCAATACTCGCATTAACTTATACATATTTTTCACCTTCCACGCTCCGCAAAATCCCATCGATTGACACATAATTGAGTGAATAATTCCCTCGAGAATCATCACTCAATATAAACATTTTACTGGCATTAAATGTTCACTAAACACGACAAAAACTTTGGTTGATCGCCAAATTTTCTTGTCAGGCAATTCGAAAAAAACCCCAATAAAACAGCAAAATATATCTGAAGCAAAATACAACCGAAGTGCCTTATTGAACTAGACTATTTAACACGAAATGAATTGAGAAATAAATCATACTAGTGAAGGGTTAATTTATTATGTAACTGATGGCTGATGCAAGGGAAAAAATGGAAAACTTGAAAGTTATATATATCTGTAATAGAATAACTAAATTCGAAAAAGAAATGGTCTCAAAACTTGAAATTAAAAAGGGATACTTAAAACCGATGTTAATGGAAAATTCACATTGTAAGAAATATCAAAGAATCTTCAAGTAGAATTTAGCTTTAGAAGAAAATTGATTTTCAGAGGCAGACATATATAGAGAAACACAAAGACCTACTTCAGATGAGAGAAGCTCCATATCACATTTTATGAATAACAAGAAGTAAAGCCTCTGGCACAGTTCGTATTCAGATGGGGATGCTGGCCTAGTACTAGCCTAGTGCAAAAACTTCTGACCCAATGACCATAAACATGAAATAGTGCAATTCAGTTTTTCCACGGCAATTTTTTCACATTATTTCCATAGAGCAAAGACACAAGTTATTGGTATTAGGTTAGAAATAAAGATAAATTTCACAATTGAAACAAAGAAAGTCATTACATATTTCATGATTATGGTCATTGGGTCAGAAGATTTTTCACCAGGCATTAGGTCAGCATCCGCATCTGAATACGACCTGTATCTGGGTTACACTCAGAGCATTTCACTTCCAGTATAAAATATGAATATTGAATTCTGCTTTACAGGTAGACAACGGTTGCTGTCACACATACTACGGTAAAGTTTATTTGTGAATGACGCGGCATTCTCCTCATAATTATTAGGATGATTGGGAACATCTTCTTCAAGTTCCATTACATAAACCTCACTATCAATAAAATTGACGGGTAAATATGCTAACGAAGAGTCAACAAGTCTTTAACCTGAATAGAAGACAAAAGACACATGCCATGTTGAACACCTTTTTCCGGGTGATACTATGCCAAGCATCACTATCTAGCTCAACCCTCTAAAGGCCAGAATTTCCAAACGCAATGAGCACAGTCCATAAGCCTCGTAAAAAAAGGGTCTCGTTGTATTACAAACAATGAGCTACCTGCATAAACCATTAAAAGAAAGAAGCAATACCGAGTAAAGGAACCTGACTCGTGACATCAGAGAGTCGAGTGGATGGAGCAATAGCCAAAATAGGAACACGGACCTCTCAGTGGTCCTGCAGACAGTTCTGGGGGGACATCCATCTTTTCACATACCTAGGCGCATTCCAGCCTTTCCATTGCATGTTACTGAGTGTATTAAAATATCGAGCTTACTCCAAAGTCCCTAAACAGTTGATTACTTATTGGCAATGAGCCAAAAAGTAAGTTCAATCCCGAACTTACTTTTTGAACCTACTTTTCAAACTTACTTATGTCATGATTGCTAGGCAATGTCAATGCAGTATGTGATGAATATGTTGCATGCTGTTTATGTCGGTAAGTCCTGGTTTAGACCATCCCTCATTGGTCTCAACTTACCTTGGGCTGCGCCCTCAGTAAGTTTGAACCACCTTGGGATGGTCTAAGCAAAGACCTACCTCCAAATCAGCATGTATCTTATAAAATCACCATTTTAATTCCGAGTAGAATTTAAATTAACCCACTGAAATTTTGCCTTGGCTTTTGAGCCAAAACTTAGAAAATTCAATATCTTATCAGGGTTTCGATGGCTTATGTTTTTTACCATATTGAAACCCTAAAATTGAAAATGTGTTTTATCATTTTCCGTGTAATACGACTATTTATAATTTGAATCCAAAATAGCAATTATCCACCGGAAAGAACCCTACTTTTTATGAAAAATAAAACAGATAATAACAATAGGTGAAGAATTTCACTTTAATGACTCGTTGACTGCATGAGGTTGCATGGTCAGATTGAATCTAGAGCCCCTGGATACAGAATTCTTTCATTCCTCATCTTGAAAAGTATTCCTTTAATCTTGTGATCAGACATCCCAAAGGCCAAGGTAAAACTATCAGGGCTACTTACAAAGCATTTGAGTTTTTCACGATAGGCGTTTCTCTCAGATTATCTGACAGATCTTTACACAGGGAAGAGCAAAAAAAAATTCATAAAAATTCCCCAGTGGAATTTGAAACCAGAACCTCCGGATCCTCAAGTGAATGCTCTACTAACTGAGCTGGGGAGGAGATCTGTTGGGTAGGAGATTTCTGAAGTGAGCTTTGTTTTCATGCACCACTTCACATGTTGGACTTTGTTCATTACTAGACTTTATAAAGGCCGTGAAGATTCAGGCTGACAACTGAATGTTGACTTAGCACAGTTGGTAGAGCATTGGCCTCAGGATCCGGAGGTCCTGGTTTCAAACCCCACTGGGGCAATTTTTGACGAATTTGTTTTTGCTCTTCTCTGTGCAACAATCTGTCAGATAATCTGACAGAAACACCTATCGTGAAAAACTCAAATGATCCTCAACATGGTATATCTATTGTGGGGGGGGGGGGAGGAAGTGCGGTACGAAGAAAAAGATGGACTTGTCTCTAACTTGTAAAGAACATGTTCTGGAGAAATCATATTGACTTCCAGAGTTATGACAGGGAAGACTTCCTGTGAGTGGCATGTTGCAGTGTTATTACTTGAATCTTGCCGAGAAAGACTACACGAAGAGTGATAGTCTCAAGACGTGAGGTTATTAATGTGTAATGTCTGGGAACTACCATTGCTTAGTACTTTGTCTTCTGTGTAGAGTCGATCTTGGCATCGTTCATTGTTTTATTAGTTTGTCTCAATGCCACTGCCAACAAGGAAGTTGATTTCCTTTCTCCATCAAAAAGTAATTGTTGCCATTGAATTCAGATACAAAGATAAAAACATTAAACACAAAGGTAGTCTAGATCCAAAATTCAGTAATAGAAAACACTCCTCTAAATCAAAATTATTCAGTTCAGCATGGTCATTGGTGAGTACGATGAAATTTTAGTACAAATTTGCCAGCCTCTATGAAACTCTTACTGATGTGAGCGCACCAGGTCCACGGGCAATATTCAAATCAAACTATTGACTAAAAGTAAAGATTTTCAAATCTTGAAGTTGCTTTATTCCATTACAAAAGACAGCAGCAGGATAACTACAATTCCTGAAATACGATCTTACTATGAAAGCCTTTTTACAGAGCTTGTCAAATTTATGAATTTTGCTGTTCTCCCCTGGCACCATAACATAGAAAATAAATATATTCTGAGGAAGTACGCAATTTTAACTTCAAAAGTTATGTCAACGAGTCAGTAGTTTGATTTGAATGCCACCTGTAGACCCAATGTGTTACCTTAGTCAGGGTTTCAGTAGTTTGATTTGAATGCTACCTGTGGACCTGGAGTGTTCCCTTAGTCAGGGCTTCAGTAGTTTCATTTGGATGGTACCCGTGGACCCCTCAGTCAGGGTTTTTACATTCAAGGAGTAGAGTACAAATGTGCAACAAATGAAAAGCTGAAGGACGACATCCATCATATATTTCTCTGCAGCAACAAAAGAATGGCTTCTGTCATCCTAATTAGGTTCGATTTAATACCAATTCACAAAAGAGCACAAAAGCTAGTTGATGTTAGTTCAGTGAGTGTAGATCAAAGATGGTGATTATTGGAATTTATTCTTACAATATGACAATTTCTTTCTGTGAGGCAGCTTTCATAAAATACATGTGAGTACTTAATTTGATTTAGATTTGCAATTGATAAAAGAGTAGTTTTTTCCAGTTGCAGCTGCAGAGTACTAATGTGTAAATGTGACTTACGCATGGGGTTCCATCGACAGAAACAACTGCTTCATTTGACAAGAAAACAAGAAAAGTCTGTAATGTATCATATAAAGAAGCAGCCTCAAGGGTTCGTTTATATCTCGTCATCAAAAGAGCTCATTGTGAAGACAAAGGTGAAATGATCTCGACAATTCATACAGATTGTACAAGTAGCTCTATTGTCATTTACACCCTGCCATGTTGATCAAGAGAATAAAAACCGGTACAGAGCCTGCTGGCCGGACAGACATTTGGTATTTTCCCGTGTCTTCAATAAACTCAAAAGAAGCAAGTTATCCATATTATTTCTTTTGAACCAATCAGCGAAAAGCTGATGTCAAAATCTTTTCATGAACCTGGTGTGAAATCAGTAAGGATAGACATTATTGGCACATTTTGGTGGGCAACCACTAGAGAATAAAACCACATAACTTGAATCGTTGTGCCTTTGGTTTTCATTGTGAGGTGATATAAAGCTGTTATACAAGCTAGTGTCCAATCAAGGTGACAAACTAGAGCACAGCAATGCTTAAGGTGTTTTATTCATGATGGATATCTGGTTTCACAAACATATTATGATCACCTGATAAAATACTGTCACGAAACTTATTTTTAATATTGACCGTGTCTGGGAAATCGAACTCTTTTCAAAGGGATTCTTGTTTCTGCGCAATCCTTTCCAGAAGAGTATCTTTGAATACTTAAAAAGAAGTCTTCAGCAAGAAAGCAGGAAAAAACTGAAATGCCATTTAGTTGATGACATATTAGAAAAGAAGCGTTGTCACTTATATTTCAGATTTCAGGTTTTTCTCACATAGATCTATGTTTTGCTGACGCCTTTAACTCATGTAAAAATTCTAAGATAGGTTTCTAAGGCTGATCTGAACTCTTTGTTCAAATATCATGTGTTATGTTAAGTGTATGCATGGTAGGGACTCGTCCATTGCATAACTCAATTACACAAATAAGGATATGAATGAATTGTGTAAAAAGCCCATCAGCTGAGTACGAATCATTAAATCTTCTCGGAAAAGTAAAAAAACTACATTAGAAAAAAGAGTCTGCTCATAAGATATACACTTTATTTTAAAATATATTGCTATGTAAGGAAATTTTCTTTAAAAACAAGTTAAAGGGCTTTCTTCATCACGAATTCTATTCATGGTATTTGTAACTGAACCTGACTCCTGCAACGTGAAACTTTTCTGTGAACTCATTTCCAGGTGTAAGAAGTACCCAAATGAATATCTGCCATTAATTGTCCTGTTTTGTAACATTTGTTTGTGTGCACTTCAATGAAGGAGCAGTTCCTCCCTCTGTGAATTCATTAATGATGGTTCCTGGAGGCACAGCGGCGCGCTGGATGAAAATCGCAGATACCTGTTCTGTGGATTGATTATCTCGCGCAGATTCACATTGTGATAATCTATATTAATAAATCTCATTACTGACAAAAACAAAACTCTGTGTTTGCTACATGTGAAGACACAATACGATGCATTGTGGAAACAACATAAAATTACTGAAATAAACAAATTAAATCCTTTGTGTGTTGGGAGCGGGCGGGTTGGAAGATTGTTCAAATTACGACTATCCCTGTGAACCCGAGGAAACAATGTGCCTCACTTTCCGCAATCATCCATGATCCATAATAATAGATCAGAATTCCTCAGTATCAGTTTATTGCTTCGATTTCAGTTCTGAGTTATATCTGGATTGGCTGCTTGACTAATAATGATGTGTGTAATGGGCCACATCAACAGGTTCTGATTTCCTCTGATATTTCGGATGTAGATAAAGCGTCATTGCATTATCTACAATTAAAATGATGTGGGATATTGCCTCAACCGTGAGTTATTTCCCTGCAACACGTAGCAGAGCCTGATAGTCTGCTACATTGTATTTTGATAGATAACAGTTTGTATGTCCCTTCTGTCTGTCACTGGAAAATTGAAATTACACTATAAAATAAATGACAATTAGCCTCCCCAAGCAAAAGGTCAATTAAAGCAATACGTTGATTAAATGTCAAAACAACTCATACTCTACAAGGAAAGCAATTAAAAGTTCTATGGTACATCTCCAACTTTGGAAACTAAAGAACGCCTATTTTATGATTTCAGTAAAAGTGTAGTAACAGATAGTGTATTTCTATCTACTCAATTAAGAAAGTCACACGCTCTGATCTCAGACAGACCTTTCAGCCAAGTTTTCAATGAAATTCCTGTAGTACTTGCACAAATGTAAGGTAATACACTTTCCATATATGGTATTACCTACACACGAATAGATGCAAAGCCACGTACGTGGACTACTCACATACTCATACATTATCTGGAAATACCAGCTCTTCAATTCCACCTGGGTAAAGCTTTACCCAATGGCTAGTGATACAGAACCAATCATAAGCATCAAACAGGGGTAGGGATGAGGGACCACAGAGGGAGGCCTTTCATTGTGTTGCCTTGTGTTGTGTTGTAATTAATAAAGAGACACTGGACTATTGTATAGTTATGTTATGTCCCAACAGAGTGCCAGAGAGCATAACTTCACACCAAAATCCAGGCACAAAAGCCTGACGGAATTACAAAGACGAAGACAAGGACATTAACGATAGGTTACATAACCGCCACTCACCTGCAGAGTCATTCACCACTGACCTGAAGTCATGTATCACAGAATAAACGTTGAGATTCAGATGAATCCAGTTGTAGTTCATAATCCTTAGCAACAAAACTGAAAGCACTTCCTTCTATTTCTGTTATAGTGTAAAAATGTTTTAGGAACAATTCTAAGCACAATACGTAGTTTCTTGCTGAAAGATAACATTACACATGTGTGTGAACCAAGTTTTTTAGATGATGCTGTTGACAGACGTTTCGCACAATAGAAGTATGAAGCTGCTAGTAAATTCCCCCCATTGGCAGCAAAGGACAATACTACCTGAAAGAGTGAAGCAGCTTTTGCCTTGAAGATGTGTACTATTCCAAGGCCATCGTAAATGGGAAGGCGCGAGAAACGATAAACGCTTCTGATGTTTTTAATTTTGTAACTTGTGGGAAATAAACTTACGTCGTTACAACTCTTTATGTGAGATTCCACATCTCAAATACATTAATAGCTAACATTTATGCGACCGGTTAAAACTTCACAAATTCAACACTGAAGTCAAGTTACATTTTTTGCGAAGCATCGTCAATGAGGATGGTTTTGATAAATAGACCTCTTAACTCCAAATAAATCTAACTTTTACAATTTCGTCGTAACTACCGAAAAACAGACGAACAAAAAGCAGCAGTTTCCCGTTGCGTCAAATACAAGGCAAAACAATGCACGGCAGTCTGTTTTTCGAATCACCGTTTTTCTGAAGAAAAAGTTGGGAAGACATAAGTCCCTGTTTCCAAATTTTGGTGACGTCTGATCTGGGTTTCGTAAGCAAGGTCATTTGCCTGTTTCATAACATGCGCATGATGGAATGAAAGTTGAGTGTGGAACAAAGAGTGTCTTGAAAGCTTCCGGACCTGCATCAGTCATTGCAGGTGTACAATGGTTAGAACCCATTTGGATCTAATTGTCTTTGACTGATGGTCTACATGCGTTAATTAACTTTTCCATACCGACACGTCAGGCGGTCGGCGGTGGGGGAAAACTAATGTTCATTTATGACCAAAACAAATCTTGTGGAAAACCATTCCAAATCATTTCGAGCAAATACTCAAGCCTGAAACGGATTCAGTTAACTACGGCTGCATATGCTTTCCCCAGATACATTAGATGTTTCGCAAAAATTGTTTAATATATGCGTTTCAATGTAGTTTCTTTCCCATGAATTCATTGAATTTGATGACAAAATATTGCAGTTAAAAAGATTCGATCCTCTAATCCCTTATGCGCTTCCTTATTGCTATGTACAGCTACGTGTAATAGCAATCATCTTTAAATTGATCCTTGTTCATGCGTCATTACTTGTGCAGAATTTACTGAACTCATTGAATTTATGCCTATTGCCTGTTAAAGCGGAAAATCTCAAATGGAGACATTCGATTTTTCCAAAAAAAAAATCATTTTATCCGGCAGCTATCGATTGATTTTAAGTTAAAATTTACATACGGTGTAGACGAAAAATGTGAAGAGGAGAATGTTAAGACTTCACAGGAGGCTGATGTTACATATGTTCATGCAAGAAAGTTCTCCTGTGTGAACGCAAGAGGCATACAGCCTGCAGCGTAGCAAGTGCTCGCTCTGCTGTTCTGTCTCCGGGGAAGGGGGGGGGGTACCCAAGTCCTGTCCTGGCTGGGGGGGGGGGTGTACCTTCGACCTGGGACTGGAGTACTGGAGTAATTCCCTGGCTTGGATGGGGTACCCCCAGAAAGGACATGGGACCAGAGACCAGGGAAAGAACATGGGACTGGGGTGATGCGGGCGGTAATAAATTCTGAAAACATGTGAAGGGCTGCATTCCAGCGAGATATTGTCTAAAATGCTGTTATCTTTAAAGCGGTTGGCATCTACAAGCTTTGTCAAACAGCAGACAACCGTTCTTAACATGTTGCGTAGCAACAACGATGGTTGTTGTGGCAATCGAGAGAGAACAACAACTCTTCAGAAAAGAGAAGAGCTCCTTCCAGCCTTTTGATTCATAGAATCCCTTGAAGCTACACACGAAGTCTCCCTCGAGTCAATTGTTCTCTTTCCTGTAGATGAAGAGGAACAATAAAGCAAATATCAAGGAGTGAACAATTTCACTAGGTGACTCGTACCTCGCGTCTTACGTACAAAAGGCACCTCGTGTCTTGCGTACAAAAGGCACCTCACGTCTCACATACAAAAGGCACCTTGCAGACCTCGCATCTCGTGTACAAAAGGCACCTCGCATCTTGCATACAAAAGGCACCTCTTGTACCTCGTGTCTCACGTACAAAAGGCACCTCTCGTACCTAGCATCTCACGTACAAAAGGCACCTCGCATCTTGCATACAAAAGGCACCTCGCGTCTCACGTACAAAAGGCACCTCATGTCTCGCATACAAAAGGCACCTCACGTGAATGCCCCCCCACCCCAACCCCCTCCCCCCACTGCCCCCCTCCCACCTTCCGTCTCAAGGTTTGTTTCAATCGTACCTCATGTGTGGTCCCCTCCACGCAAAAATAATATCTTTCACCTGGCGTCCAAAAAATTCCCAAA
>JBCAUG010308073.1:0-17508 GCA_038406175.1 Haplosyllis leylae | reverse complement strand
TGAAAAAATATGTCAATTTTTTTTTATTACCAAATATTAGCTGATAGATTTGTATTAAACTTGAAATAGTGAAAAAACTCAAGGTGCCTTTTTTTGCCTATTGATATTCTATCATTGGTCATCAGGTCATACAACTTCTGCCAGGCACTAGGGTCCGCATACCAAACTGAATACTACCCGTGTTAGCGCAGCACTCCTAAAAGTTGTGGCGTAGATCGTAAAGGACAGGAAACATGTAGGTAAAAGATGGATTTAACCAATAACATGACTCCGATAATAAAAGTACAATTAGCCAATTAAGTACATGCGACTTACAAGAAATTGGTGTGCATTGTGCCGGCTGTGAATGTTGGTTGCACAATGTGATTTTCGTATTATTATAGGTATCTGAAAGCATTTCTTTCTCCTACCGAAAATCACATTGTGCAACCAACATTCATTTTCAGTCGAATTAATAAAGATTTATCCGAAAGATATGTCTTTCTGTATTATTTGTCAAAATCTATGAAATTTGTCAAAATGTATAATTTGAATGTATTATATCTTGATTGTATCTTTATGCACCAAAACCCTGATGTGGAAGTTGAATATTTTCTTGTAGAATCAATTAGGACTTCCAAACAAGTCTGCAGTTCCATGTGAATGCCACCTGTGCTAAAAATCAATTACTTAGATTATGCACGTGTAATCTTGAGTCGGTGTTCCGAAAAAAGTAAGACTAGGATTACAAGTTAAAAATCCTTAAATTTGTTGGCAGGCCTATTGTATTGTCGTTAGATTCTCTGAGCTTACAGAAGTTGTAACAAGTGAAGTTTGCGCCGTGATTGAAGGAAAATAATTAAAACAACATAGTCAGAGTGGCATGGTAGAGCATGTTTTAAAGTTTTAAACCCCTAACGGCTGGCCTTGCAAAAGTGACATTATCGTCGTGTCCTTTTTGGTAGTTCGACATGATTTCAGTCTTTTCTCTTAGAAATTTGGTTGATATTCGCATCAAAATTTGTTTCTGTAATTTTGAAAATCGGTGAAGTATTTTGGGAAGAATACCTTTGTTTGCAATAAAAGTTGTTAAGTTTCGACATAACTGCACACAGAATTTTTCCCTATTTGCAACACCTTGGTTCTTGAAGATTACAAAAGTACTATCGATCAGCCGCACGTTTCTCTTGGTGATGGACAATAATGACGCTTCTTCTCTGAATAAACAGATTAAAAACTTCCCTTGAGACTGACAACTGGGGCATAATTAATATGTATTATCCCTTTGTACACAGCTTTATTTGACAATTCTTTCTTGTGTAACATGGACCACTAATGGGAGACAAGTGAAGTGATTCAGCTTTGACTGTATAGTGGCAACATGGAGGCAGTGACAGCTGTGTGAGAGGCTGGCAATGGCTGAAGAAGTGTTCCAAGTCATTCTAGATGTGAAGTTGCTCTTCCTGTTCACTTACTTGCCTGGGCTATCATACACGTACACAGAGAGTAAAGACAGCTTTGGCTGCTTCTAGTAGATAGTTGTCATCTTGAAAGGACGGTGACATTAAAGTTTGCCCGTCTCAGGACTGTTTTTGCGGGTGTGATTGTTATTTACATACAGCTGCTTTTCTCATTTTTGCAGCTTCGCAAATTTGATGATATCTTTGCTAGATGTGCCACATGGATACAAACAATTGGATAAATAAATTGTAACTTTAATGAAGTTGGATTGTTATAAACAACTGCACCAACATCTTTGTCGTTTTAGACTTGCTGGAATTTTCTTATGCGGCTTCGCCAATGAAGACCAAGAAATCGGTAAGGACTGTTGTAATTATTTTACATGGATACTGATAGACTCTATAATAACAGAACCAGTCAATCCATTTTCGTGTTTTAGAGGGATTACAAGCCCAACAAGGCTTTGATGCTATAAACACTGATTTACGAGGTTGCACGCGCACAATGAGGTTCAAGCGGCAAAATTTAAGTATACTATCAACCCCCCAAATAAGATATCATATCGAAGAAGTAGTTTGTGGTTGTAGATTTTTTCTTACCAAATTTATGAATTTCACAATGCTGTCAACTATTCATTCGTATTTTGGTGGGTCTCTAATTCTGGCTTTAAAAAGTTCATTAATTAGTTCCTGCAAAAAACAATCTATCTTTTCATCATATCCGAACAAACATTCATTGTTAATGGCATTTTCTGAAACTGACATTTGGCTGATTCAGATTTACTGAATTTGATTGCCACTTGATACCATGTCTGAAATATGAAGCTCTAGTCTTCCATGTACACTCAATGCTCAATTTGGTAGGTAAATGAGGTTTAATTTTTCATCACAAAAATTGCTTCCATACGTAATCATGAATCATGTCTGGTCATAAATGCAGCTTATTTTTCGATCATTTCAATCAGTTCTAGAATATTCATAGACCAAACTCATCAATCTGTTCTAATGAAAACTTCTGATATTTCAGCCTTGTTATTTTAGCCATGTTTTTTGCCAGTAGGGGAGCATTTAAATAATAAATAATCCATGTTTCATGTGCCTGAATTTTCGATTACCTGTCAGGCCGTTATTTACTGTGTTTTCTAATCCATAGATTGGACTTGAATATTTTATTGCCTCACCTTGAAACGTACCTTTCGTGCTTTCGTGTAGATTTAGGGGAATCAATCAATTTTGTTACTACTTAATGAAGGAGATTATACATAAATAAAGGAAGTATTTCACATTATGGCATGTTTACATTGCTCAGTATTGAATTTTTCACTCTGCATTATCTTGCCATTAAAGTGGTCAATTCTCTGCGAACTATTGATCACACAAGCCAACCAGATTTATCTGGCTAAATATTGAATTGCAATATCGTGACATTTTGGGGTCTAAATTAATGATAATTACAGGTATTGATATTACAGGACAATATCATTTCAGGGCATTGTGAGTTATTTGCAAAGTGCATATTTTATTTAAGATTTGACTGTGACTGACATTTCTGAAAGGCCAAATATTACCATGGAGTGAACTAAATTGCTTTGTATTTTTGGTCAACTAGTTACAGAACTATTTGGGAACAAATCAAAAACATCATTTCTATTTGGTAACTTAGTACTGTTCATCTTTTGTTGCAAGTTTCCATGTTGAATGGCAGCCATTGTTAAGGATTTTTGGTAATGGCTACCATCTAAGATGGCCAACAAACATGTTGAAGTTGAACATTGATCCAAACTTAGTGCTGTTTGGTTTCTGTTGCGATTTCAACGATTTTTAGTAAAATAGCAGTTTTGCTAAAGTCCGGAATATTTTGGTCCAAAAACCGTACTTAAACTAATATGGTATCTCCACAAGGCACCAATCACAACACCATATTTGGAGCCAGGAACATTTGAAAATGCCAAAAGTTTTGTTTTGTGCAATTAAAAGTTATTCTGATTAATATATTCCATATTTTCATGTATTTTCTACATTTTAACATGTTAAATATTTCCTACAAATTCTAGTGCACCTCTACAACCGATTAAATACTTTGTGCTGATCACATGCCAAAGCAATCCACGTGACTATTTCAGCGTGCATGTCAATTGCTAACTGCATTCCAATGGCAGTTCTTGGCGCAGAAGATGATTTCGAAATATTTTGATAATAACTGTTCTACGGGCCCATTAAATCAGGACAAGTGCCTGAGTAACTGTTTATTCACTTAAACACTCGTAAACTCACGTAAAATCAGTGAATAAAATACTATATTGCTCGTTTACTGTAAAAGGATTCATGTTGGTCACAGCTACACTATATGTCATGGAGTCTTTCTATTAAGGGACAACTTCTTTTGGATGCTGACTGAACATTTCAAATAACCATCAATAATAATGGATAAAGTGGGATAAGGAAAGGAAAGAATATGAGCGGATCCTATTTGGTTCCACCCAATGCCTCAACAATCAAATCTGTATCTCTAAGGCCGGTTAAATGGCGGGAACAGGAACATCTTTCTTCAATTATCCATTTAGTCTATTGTCTGGTACTAAAATATAAATCTGCATTAAAACATGTCATTGATAGTTTGAATAACAGTAAAACTGCCTTCTTTAGGAAAAGGCTGCAAACGGCTTCCTCAAGCTACATTTCAGAAGTGAAGGGTTATCCAATTCAGTTTTGAAGTAGTCTACAACTTTCAGATGAGACTTTTCAGTGTCGATTACTTTTGTGAGTGCAGTATGAATTAACTGATTAAACAGTGCACTGTAAGGTGAAGAACTATTCACAAGATGTGACGACCAATACAAGATTTTAATACTACCTTCTGTGGACTAATTTTTGACCATGCTACAGAAAACAACACGACTTTTGAGGATCCACCACTTTTGAAAGTGAAAAGGGACCGTAAACTGGACTTTTCACATGGTCAGTTTATCTTTTGGAGCGCCTTATGGGGACTTCATTTTCAACGCTCCTGGAGTTTCAGATTTATTTTTTCTTTTTTAGTAACGGTGAAAATTTTCCAGTTGTATCAAAATCCATTTAAGATGCTGCACTTCCGGATATAATGAACAACATACCGATATAAGATGCTATGTAAGCTATGGCTTAAGGTTAAAGCCAGCCATCGTCTTTGTGAAATTTAAAATTACTTATTAATCGTTGTATCGAAAACATAAGTCCTAGATGCAAGAAGTTGTGTTTACTGTGTATACCACTGTGTCTTTATTCATTCTTAATTGTTTAAATCAAATCGTTGGCATTTCTAGATATAACGTAAATGTAGAGCGAAAGCATAAGTTCTAGATGTAACATGCGAGAAGTGCCGTTATCATTGTAAATATCATACAACCAGCTTATATTTTATTTATTTTATTTTCTTTGAATCATCTAAGTAAGGGGTCAGCCACTACGGTGGACAACCAGTACAGGTTTAATGACTACCTTTTATCTGTCATGTTAATTATCATGTTGTTGTTTTCTTTTAGGGTGATGACATGTATTTCTTTTCAAAGGGATAATAAACTATTATTATTATTATTATTATTATTATAATTAATTGCCAAATGTTGCTAAAGCAATGAGTGCCATTTTAAAATGATATTTTGTCATTTGGTCAAACGTTGCAAACCAGTGAAGAAGATGTATTTGTATTTGGTTTTGCTGAAGGTCCTCAGTTTTCCTGACGGGAACATGCAAATTTAAGGTCATTTGTTTGAATAAGAATGGCGTTAAACTTATTAAAGCCGTCAAATTTTAACATGTCTGTTTCACGAACAATAATGAGATAAACACATTTTCAATATTATATTAGGTTAATATATTTATGTTTGAAGTCATTACTAAAAGATCCCAGAGGATCAATGAGTGTATATGTTTTCACACACAACCAACCATGGCTCGCACCGCCACATCGACTTTAAGCATTAGCATGATGAAGTACTTATGCTTGATCATTTTCATTTGCAGACTGTTTTGTTCATGATATTGATTACGGTTACTTGACACTGATATCTCAATAAAATAAAAAACGCAATATGCTTGTTGCGTATTTAATCACCTGAAACTGGGAAATATTTAATAAATAATGAATCAATATTAATTGTTCCTTCAGCTTATCTTTGATTTCTTTTGTAAAAGGTAGGCACCTGTAATAACCATATTTACAAACTACTAGAGGCAAATATGTACTTTATGAAAAAAAACAGATGATGATTGCATATTCTGATTTCACAGATCTTGTAGATTTGTATGTGTTTTCTTCTTTAACAATAGTCCGACTAAAAACGTCTGTCTGTTGCTATTTTACATCTCTTCAAAACTAAATGGTCATGCATTGCAATTCTCTGTGTTGAACCAAAATGTTTGCATGTCAAATTGGCAATATGAAATCTCGTTCTGCGTTGACCTCATATGGACATAATCAATTCCTTAATTATGGAGTAAGTGATGGGTGCTGTTCTGATCTTTCCGATGATATTACTGCATGCTTTATCACAGTTGCTGTTTGATTAACCAACCAATCTTCCATCCAAATAAGACATCAACTGAGCAAAAGATTCGATATTTAGTTTTCCCCGCACGGGGTGCAGAAATACTAATGCGCAGTCATGTATCTCGGAATATTTGTCAATGCATCACTTTTGCTTCTAATTGTAAACACGTATGCTGTACATGAATACGCACCGTCCTATCTGACATCAAAATGTACAAATTTATTTTCCGTCAAAGACAAATGTGAGCCATCTGAAAACCTTTAGTCAGGGGACTCAGAAATTTATTGCACAGATTTGGTGAAGTTTCATCTCATCCTTCTTCCTACGAACTAATGTTGCAGTGTACCATGTTTCAACATTGGGTTAAAATCTGAAAAAAAATGATTTTAGCATTTGAAACATACCAGAGATGTGACACATGGAACTGGCCATGCGACAAAATACGTCACAGCGAGTTGCATTCCTTGTCGAGTTTCATCAGTGTTGGTCAGCATCTTGTTTCAGTTATCTGCCTTTATTTGGGGGTTTCCTAAATTATACAAAGTTGGTAACGTTGCCAGCAAAGGCTTACACAGGGCAGAGCAAAATAAATTTAGCACAAAAAATTGCCTCCTGTGAGAATAGAACCCAGGACCTCCTGGAATATACTCTGATTCTTATCTCTTTCATGCACCACTTCACTTTTTGGACTTGGATCATTTCTAGAATCAATAGAGCATGACTTATAAAGCTCTCAAATATTCCTACTGACAACTAAATGTCAACTTGGGACAGTTAGCAAAGCATCAGAGTAGATCACAAAAGGTCCTGGGTTCTGTCCCCACTGGAGACAATTGTTTTGCTGAATTTATTTTGCGTTTCCCTACGTAAGCATTGGTTGGTAACGTTCCTAACCTTGTATAATTTGTATAACTTTTATAAAATTATGTTTGCCTTGCTTGTAAAAGTGCAAGACGAGGAACACTGCCACAAGATAATCAGTTTCGGTCACATCCACTTGACTATTATGTGTAACATCCATGTCAGATATGATGGATTGAAACTCTGATCACGATGGCCAAACAAAGACCAAGGTCAATATCCGTCTTACGCTGTGTGTAGAGTTTGCAAACTACAAACTCACTTTTTATTGCACAAAATCCAGAAGAAGAACAAAATTTGCAGAAATTATTGCCAAGTGTATGTTTGAAAATGATATATTGACTACTTCAAAGGATCTCTCATCAAAATGCTTGCACATTATCCATAATGAACTGGTTGATTCCAAAATAAAGTTTTACTGAACTGCCTTGCACCTGAGCTGAGACTATTAGTATCAGAACTCAGACTAAAAATATTAGAACTATCAGTACAAATTGAATCAAGAGAAATCGTAATCCAGTAAATCGTACCAGACGTAAATCTAAGGGCCATCCAGTACAGAAAACGAAACATACAAGCAAGAGACCCATCCTTACTTTGAACCACGCAGCATTTATATATATATATATATTATTCAGATATCTGGTGTTGGGATACACAAAATTCACATACGTCCGACCCAGTGTAGACCACTGAACAAGAACACCATATGACAGTGATTGCTGGATAGCGCAGTACAATGGAGTGTTGCTGGATGGCGTACACATGCGGATTAGTCATTTTAATGCTTTACCCCAGGGTGTTGAGGTACTGTTCCAAGGAGTAGACGGGGTAGACGTACGTCATTCGAATTTCAAAAAAGGTGTTAAATATTTTAGAAACTCATTAGATGGGTCGCAATCCACTCCTTCAAAACTCGTTCTGCCAAATTCTTTAGTATAAAAATCACGGGACATTCTTGTGACATGGCGAAAAGTTGTTACTTCCTAAGAACTCACAGTTAGTAACAAATAATTTTCAGATACAAAGTTAGAATAAATGAAGTAGATTGTCAAACATGATTACCGGTTCTTTTGGCACGTTTTATTGTGATCATGTCGTGAATTGTCCTCAGTAAAATGATCGGTTATGAAATAAAGGAGAACACATTAATGCTAGCAATCAAGAAGAATTCGTTTTTGGTTTTGCCAGTAGTATCTGTAGGAATACAAATTACTGTAAGTGTGAACAATACCTTACAGGAACAAATCAAGCTTGCCTTACAGGAACACGATTTTCAAAAAATGTTCAGACCACACTTAATAATTGATTGTGAGAAATTGTGTCGTGCACTGATTTTTTGTGCCGCATCAAGTAAACTTATTACTTGTCTATTCAAGCTACTCCATAAGTTTGTAAAAATTTCTGTCTGCTCTGTTACTTTCACTGCCGATTAAGATTTATTACCCACACCGAACACTTGCACATCGAGGCCAAGTACTGCAAACGATCCCAAAATCATAGAATCAGATCTGAGAATCCAAGAAAGAAAGTGCGTGTCTTTTTTATGCACGTCACTCAAGACGGCACCGCAAGTACTTTGTGAGTTACTGACAGGTAGGCAATGCTCTAGACTGCATATTATGCAGAATATGTGCCAGGAACTGCTGACATACTGTATTATTGAAACCTAGAAAAAGAGACAAGGGACAATCCATTCAGTGGTTTATTGAAAGAAAGTTTCACTTTCAAAATTAAGAGTACACTTGCAACATAAACCACGCTATTATATTTGTTGTCACGATTAGTGTCTTAACTGGCATTTGTTCCAGATAACATTTGTTTTATTTCATCACTGCCATTGATTCTGGATGAATTTTTGGTAATAAGGCACAGCAAAAACGACAAGCATGACGTCTTAGCTTTGTTAATTATTAACTTATCATTAATGGTGAATGATTTTGCGTGGGATATTGTTTCGTAGATACCTGACACGTGCTCAGGTACAAGGTATGTTACATATGTCCCAGAAACATGACTTCGTTAAGCTGATTGATCTGGTTTGGTGGCACTTTTTGAGGCGTCCCCCTGAAATACAGAGGGCTAATCATCAGGATATGAGGCTGAGCGATTATGACACATGTCAGTAGAGAGCAGATGATTTGTGATGATGACTAGCCTTGAAGGTGACATAATCAACCATTAATAGTCAATTCTCACGGTACTGTATGTTGCCATCTTGCCTCTTTGATGCAAAATTTATGAATTGAAACGTGTTTTTCTGCAAAACCAATCTGTTTTTTATTTTGCAATGGACATTTTTAGCTTCTCAACTTAGAATATGTAATAAAGCTCATAACCCACTTTCCTTCTCTAATATAATTTATGTAGTATAATCAACAATTTACAACCATTTAGCACCATTGTATTCGGCTTTTCCTTCCTTTGTATTCAAGCTCTGCTTGATGATCCTACTTAAGACTACATTTATTTGAAGGTCATGTTCACATCACATTCCACTAAGGAGTAAGAGATGTGACTTGAATGAGATATCTCAAATTAAAACAGGTAAAGTAGGAGGCTCCATCTTGGGACTATCAGTTTGAAGTACCTTTCCCACCTTTTTGGCTGATCTGAATTTGTAATCACGCATTGTCCGTTGTTGTGTTTGTTTGTTGTTGTCAGTAATTGCTGTGGTTCCTCTCATTATTTGCAAGCCGCTCTTTTGATAACGATAATAATGTAGATACGGAAAGGTATCATCATTAAGTGTAGATAAGGATAGAGAATTTCAAGTGATTTGATCGACTGATGTTTGTGTACCAGTCACTTTTGTGGTCATCTCCAAATTATATTATTCCTGTTGTGAGACAGAGTAACATGTGGTTTCAATTTGATTTGATCAAGCAGATTGAGTCAATGCAAATGTAACATCTCGGTCAATTCAAAGGAGATAATGTTGCGTTGTTGCTATCTTTGTTTATGTCACGGCGAACAGATGCCTTGGTGGTCTAGCGGTTATGATGCTCACCCGGAATGCGAGAGACCGGGGTTTGATCCCCCGCTGAGGCACTGAATTTTTTGGTCTCTCGCATTCCGGGCGAGCATCAAACCCGCAAGACCACCAAGGTATCTGTCCGCCGTGACATTTAAACATGAAAAACTAAGGACAATTAAAGAATGAATTGCTACATATATTTCAATTTGAGTCCTCTACACATTACTTTCTTCTTTGTCTATTTGAGCCTAATTTAAAGGACCATAAACAAGACTGGGGCTGTGATTAATGTTTATGCAGTTAAATGTGAATATGTTTTGTGGAGACTTAAAGCGTACAAATAATGTGTACATTCAAATCGTTCAATTTGCTTCTCTGTTGGTGACTAAAATTGTTTGTGTTTTGACAAGGCTGCTTGCAAGAGGTAGCAATGTCAAAGACGGTGATTTCTTAAGACATTTTTATTCTGCTGAAATACTCAAGATTTTCTAAAAGTGTCACGCAAAATCTTCACAGTGAAGGATAACCTCCCGGGCAAAGCAAATTTTCCTTCAAGAACGCAAATGTTTTCTTCAGTGAAACAGTATAATGGACTTTATCATCTTTCTGCTCCGTTCCATTGTGGTTTATACTCAATTCCTCAAATTACTGGCATTAACTTTTGCATCCCTGATCCTAATGTCTAAGTAAACACCCAATCCCCAGACACAATGCATTATCCTGTGTTCCCCGAACACACATTGGGTTCACTCAGATAGACATGGTTAAGTAAATTGACTATAGTGGTCAGAGAATATATTGCATTACATGTTACAATGCTTGACCTAAATTGCTGTAATCAGGCTAAAATGGCAATCCTATGGAAAATGTTTTATTGGTGACTCGTAGAGGTACCGTATTAATGGAAACGGGGTTGCTGCACGACTATTTTGGGTATTTTTTTCACGCATGGTGAAAGATATTATTTTCACCTGCTGCACCCAAGGTGAGATTCACTCAGGGTCAGAACAAAAAGAACCTCGGAAAACAAGAAAAACTCGGAAAACTCAAAATTTCATTTTAGGTTAAGGGGACCTTTATTGTCCATTCTTGATCAGCTAATCTTGTCAGCCATTTTGGATGGCAGCCATTACTGGGAATGGGTGATAATGGGCTAATTTGAAGTTTGGGACATATTTGGTTACTTGTAGAGAGTTATCTTATTGATGGAAACAGGGTTGTTTCATGACAATTTTGGAATTTTTCCATGCATGGTGAAAGATATTATTTTTGCATGGAGGGGAGCATGTGAGCTGAGATTGAACCCACTCGAGGTGAGATTGAAATGAACAAAAACAAACATCCCAGCTGGGAGGGCAGTCTGCCAGATTGGAGCAGGGGCCAGATTGGAGGTAGGGGGTGGGGGCCACACAGGAGCAGGGGGCCAGAGGTCCTGGCCAGGGGTATACCCCCTATATTTGATAGGGTACCAGACATGGGTAGGGTACCAGACATGGGTGGGGTACCAGAGAGTAATGGGGTACCAGACAAGGATGGGGTATCAGATATAGATGGGATACCAGATATGGATGGGATACCAGACATTGATGGGATGCTAGATAGTTAATGGGATACCAGATAATTAATGTGATGCCAGATAGTAGATGGGGTTCCAGACATGGATGGGGTACCAGATAATGGATGAGGTACCAGATAGATGGGATACCAGACTGTGAATGGGATACTAGATCATGGATCGGGTACCAGGAAGGGTGGGGTACCAGCTAGGGTACCAATGTGGCCCCTGTTCCAATCTGACTCCACTGGGGAATCAATTTATTTAGTTGATCTTCTTTTCAAGAGGCAGTTGTACTGCAGTACATTTCACGAAGATTACCATAAACAAACCTGATCACTTCTTTCAGACGGAAAATATTTTTTCAATGTTTTGCCAACAAGACAGCACAACTCAGTTCCGAAAATATGAGGTGCTTTCTCAAGACTCCATAACTTTCACTTTGGTGACTCGTTAATGTTCCGTGGCACCATCTTGCAGAGTAAATGCAGAATGATTTTTGTTTTTGTTCTTTTGAATAATAAATCGTTTATTGCATCCTAATAGTTTTACATTTACATGAAATATAGAAAAACTATATGGTAATAATTTTAGGAGACCTTATCTACAAAAATGACTCAAAGGAAACTGCCCTCCTTTGAAGAAATTAGTGTGCAGTGTGAGCGCCATAATGATCCCTTGTCAGTTTTAGTAAACAGTGAACCCATGTGCATGATTCCTTAGCTTCAGTTACTTCTTGTAGAATCAATCGTTTTGGAAGAAATGTGGAAGCCTTTGATACCAAAAAAGGTATAGAGTATAGATGGGAGATAGTCTAGGTCACAAACTGACAAAGTGATAATAGATGATGAGCTATAACAGAGGTTTGGCACTAAGTTGAACTCAATTACCAACTTGAATTAATGTGCTAGTTGAGGTAGGTAATAGTGGGTGGTGAACTATAAGTAACTAATCAAAACAAATATAAATGAATTTTGTCCCACTGTGTGTACCCTCAAGACATGTTTCCCTTTAAAGGAACTCCTCAAAATAACTTGGATATGGCCATGTAAACAAAATTACCCACTTAAGGTAGATCTAGTTCTACCTCCTTGATGTTTTCTTCTTTAGAATTGAGTTTATTCAGGAACTGAATCACTATGAGTTTACAAAGTGGTATCAACTCTAGAAAATGCATCTGCTGCCATAGCTGCAAGAAAACTTATTATCTGACCTGTATTACCCACAAAAAGAGGAAAACATAAAGTGGCTCTTCATAATCAAGTGGGTAACTGTTCTGATTCTTCAAGTGCCAGGCCTCAGGCAGAAAATGACTACCAGTTATCAAAAAGCAATGGATGGATGCAAGATAATGCCTAGGAAAGAGGCTTCATCTGTTAAAAGAAAGAAGGAGCAGAGAGAAAGAGTGAGAAAGACACAGACACAAGTGTTTGATATGTGGAAAAAGAACACCCCGGGAACAAACTGGTATCTTGACTGATTTTGGAGATGCTTCTTGTTTTGCCAGATTTCTATATAGGAAGGTGATACTATTTTCTGTAGAATATGTACCTATCTTTTATTTTTAATGTTCACTGGGAAATTACAATGAATTTATCTGCTCTTAGTGCAGTCAATCTAAAATACAGGAACTGAAGGTATTATTTATTCACATGGTGTTCGATGACATTCTATTTGAGTGTTTTCTTTGTAAATCCGTCTGTCAATAATCTCTGCTCTTTCGATACAAAGTTGGAATAAATGAAGCAGGTTGTCAAATACAACTGTTGGTTCCTTTAGCACGTTTTCTTCTGGTTGGAAATTGTGTTCAATAAAAATGCGATGCATGATGTACAGGTCACAATCAATGTTGAACATGCCTCCACATGGCTCGTATACAGAGGATTTATCTCATGTAATCACGACGCCTGTCTCTGATTGGATGGAAGGCAGTTCTATTCAGTAATTTTTTTTTCTTTTTAGATTTATTCAGTTGTGTATACAATTAGTCTTGTGTAATGTTTGATGATGTTTTCGTGACGTTTAAACGAGTAATGCTAGAAGTAGGCATTATGAAACTATGACGGGATTGTATGGTAGGATAGATCTAGCAGGTATGGTCAACATGTTTATTTCAGAATTCTTAATAAAATGTCTGCAGGTAAATATTCATATTTCTAGAGTAATTATTTAAATGTTGAGGTTATTGTAAGAGTTAGTGTCACAGATTTTGTTTTCGATTCTTATTTTAAAAAAAAACAGAATAAAGTTAAAATAAACAAAACAACAAAGATAAAATGATTCTCAGTGGTTGCATAGATCTATGATTCTCAGGGATTGGCACCGAAATAAAAAATTCTTGAATCAAGAGGGAAGATATCGGTTAGAGAATGTTCACAGTACAGAATCGATCAAACTTAGCTGACATGATCACTAAAAGTAATGGAATCATCGGGACCAATATATGTTATGTTAGTTGACCACATCCTTTGGGCTTGATCAAATCAAATCAATAGCATCAAGATACTAAAGAGGAAATGACGATATCGGTGTTTGAAGCTTATGTTAATTTGTATTTTACATATTGCTGCCCATTTAAGCCTACCCTAACAGGATCTCGCCCTGATAGCAAGATACAGTGTAATGATAGCATTTTGCATATTTTTGTATATCAGGTTTGCCAATTGGTCCTTTTCATTCTGCATACTCGTTGAGGAAGTTGAAAAAAAAGATCAAGTCTTTGTATGTGTCGATTGACGTTCTATTCACTAACTGTATACCTTATGGCAAATAGGCTGTATCTTCCTTGATATAATTGTCAGGTCCATCAAACTAAAAGAAGCTTATCTGAAATCCACCCGTGTTCCCCGCACGAATCAAATATGGTCCTGTAAGCTTTGAATATTTCCCCCTGGACCCGAAGTGCTAATCAACAAGATGTGTAGTGGAATGACATTGACACGTGCCGGCACAGAGCAGATGATTTGTGTTGATGACTAGCCACAACGGTGCCAAGAATGTACCAATAATAATCAATTGCCATAGTGCTTTACAGCTTTATTTGACTATGTTTTGAGTGCATTCAACTACCACTGAATTCAGTGACACAATTTGCAGTACTAATAGACTTAAAGGAGCAGTTGTCATTCCGTAGAGGTTTCTCCTCTCCAGCCCTTAATTACAATGATTTTAGATGTTCCCGTTTCAGCTAAATTAATACTATCTAGCCTTCATCACAAGGTATTTAGCACTTACGTATTCATCTAGTAGTGCCTTTGTGTTCAATGTCTACTTAGACGTCTTACTTAAGGCTACATTTATTTGAAGGTCATGTTCACATTGGACACATAAGAAATAGATATGTGGCATGAACGGAGCCGTTAGGACGACATCTTGCAGAAAAAAGAAAGTCTCATTTTGAACTCTGCATGTTAAAGATGAAAAAAAAACAAAGCGCAATCTACAGATTTCGTGTAAGAATGTAAGGTCTTTACGTTTTTACATGTTTTTTTCCCGGAAAATGAATGTTTATCTTGGGAAAATCTCATAATTAAGCAAGAAAAGTTTCATTGTATTTGGGAAAGATTACTTCATTCCGATTCCGATTTTAGTTTTACAAAGAAAGAAAGATTAAGATTTTTGAGCTTCGTGAAAATATAACCAAATCTGAGTATTCAAACTTAATCGAAAATCTGATTCATCAGGCTGCCTCCCCTTCATTTTTTGTGTAATACTGACGTTTCCATTTGTTTCGCATTTTCCAGATGAATAAGTACCTTGTTCTCTATTGCAAAATGCCATATGAATGTTTCATAAAAAGCCATTGTAATGTTCATATTCTGAAATAGTATGCATTGTATTGTCAGTGTTCCTAATACAAGAAGTAAATTGAATTTTATTGACAACTGACGGCAATGCTGGCTTACGTCACAATGAATGAAGAACAATAATATATTAAAAATCAGATGGAGAAAATTCATATCTCATTATTCGTAACTGTCAATCTTGTAGAAAAAACAGAACGAAGATTCCGAAATATTTTAAATTTGCACCGTATTGTGACAATATCATATCTTACGTTTATTCTTAATATTTCTAAACAACTCGAAATTCTTCACGATGGTGGGCGCTTCAGACGCACATAGCAAATATAAAATCCAATTAATATTACTGTGCTTGTCCCGCTTCCATAATTTTAGTAAGTCACCAACTACATAGGTACGATCTGTTTTCTGTTCTCTTTCTGTTTTCCTTTCCAGTTGGTAAGGCGTTTATTGTCTCTGTAAAAATTTACATCACAGTTATAAAATTTTTGGTTTTGGAGCATCTTTTATTCTGGACCTGATCTACAATGTTTGTGTATCTATAATAAAGGCAATGTTCTGTCGTTAAATTACAATAACATAGCATGTAAATCACAACGTCTCTTTTCCTTCTTGCAGACTTTATTGAAGTCTTCACGGCACACGATATAATCTAATCTAACAAGGTAAGTCGCCTTTACCGTCTACTCACACACATCTTTTACTAATGGGAAAGTATCTGGGTCATCTGTTGTGCTGCCTCAGCGTAGCTTTAGTGTACTACAGTTGTAGTAGCAAGAGCTCGATTAGTTCGGGTATTTGGGCAAAGGTCTGCTATTCTTGTTACTAGCCAAAATACCCAGGCGGCAGGTCGACAGATTTTTCAATCCAGATTTACAGACGAGTTTGTATTTAAAAACTGAATATCAAAAACGGAGCTGGGCATGTTACATTACCTAACTTTACTTAACAGTATTTTACGTATTTGTTTATTTGAATTGTACTGACATTTAGATTTTTGTGTAACCATGTTCATATATCAATCCCTTGGTACCATGGACCTTGGATCAATCCCTTGGTACCTTGGACCTTGGACGCACGTTTTTATAAGTTTAGGAATCAAAGTAGTTAACCTGTCCCTAAATTAGGAACTAGTTCTACTATTTCAGTTTTAATGCCATTGAACTAGGGGCACTGAACTATGATACGCCATACTACACTAGATTCGCAAAGGTCTTTCATGTCTGTCGCAAGGTTGTCCCTTTGACAAAACATCGGTTGCGTTTACACAACATTATTGGCTTCCAGACAGTGATTCCTGAATACAGCTCTCTGGGTGTCGTCTCACTTATTCTGCTTAATATTTCATCCATTGAGAATGTGTTTACTGGAACAGGTAGACGTTAGCAGGGTAGACTGTCTGAAACATATGCACTTGGTCACCTGAATCTTTAATTTCGAAAATGCTAAACTTCTTCAATACGGGTTCAAAATTCAACTTGATACTTGTGTGTAAGACATTACACTAGTGCTATTTGTCTGCACATCAAAAAATCTTCAACAAGTCGAGGCTATTGTAGTACCGAACACCAGCTTCAAACAGAAGAAACTGACAAGGGATCATTATGGCGCTCATACTGCACATTAATTTCTTCAAAGGAGGGCAGTTTCCTTTGAGTCATTTTTGTAGATAAGGTCTCCTAAAATTATTACCAAATAGTTTTTCTCTCTAGGAATATCAAGGAACATGTCTTTGCTCGTTGCTCAACGAAATTACATTTTTTATTCTGCAAGTAAATTAGCTGCGTTACATCCTCTGTCCTGTAGATCAAATAACAGCCATGAACTTTGTATGTTTGATGGCTTCATTAAAAATTGAAAATGCGGACTATAAATCATAAATGATATCCCATGCGTGAGTGCTGTTATTGAAAAGTCTACGTGAGTATGTAATTTCTTGATTACCTCATTAGGTCATTAACATGACAAAAGCAAACAATGATTTATGAGCTTTTTATACGAGCATAGTCATATGTCAAATGTTAAGTCAATATGTTCTTGGCTCATTTCATAATATTGATGAAGGATCTATTGTGAAATATTATCGGATCATACAAGATGAATCCAAACTTTCTTTCCTACCTTCGTGGAAGGGTACGTATTAACTACGCTGGGTTAGGGCAGCATTGTGTTACTTAATTTGTTTTAATTAATGAACAACAAGAAAGTCCTCCTTCGTAACGGCAAGAGCCATACCGCCCGGAGGTCCGCAAAATGCTGAGTCGACATCGAGTTTAGAGTGACATGTAGAGTCTAGTGTTTAGAATTTACATTATTTCTCCATTATTTTGCTTTGGAATAGTAC
>JBCAUG010307962.1:0-17508 GCA_038406175.1 Haplosyllis leylae | reverse complement strand
TCCCCAGGACCAGACCTGAGTACCCCCCCGGGACCGGTCCTGAGTACCCCCCCCCTGTGGACTGAGGGTCCGTTCCCACATGACGACGACGATGCATATTTTTGTCGTCAGGAATGGGTGCTGCACCCATTTGTGATGACAAAAAGAAATAGGTTGCATGGTTACCAATGAGACCATTCACACTTGACGACAAGAAAATGACATCGTTGTCGCCAAGTGGGAACGGGCCCTGGCAAACACCTGTGAAACTATTACCTTCCCCCATCCTTCGGATGCGGGCGGTAAAAATTGTGGGCAAACTGACCAATTTAATCCGTCGCGTCGTCTTTCACATTCTAATTAAATCGTCTGTAGGTTCCATACAGAAAACACAACTGGTATTTTATAACCGATCCTTTGACAAATTTGAAGTAATATAGATGATAACAAGTCAATTGTGTATTTCTGGGTTTTTAGCATGTAAAATATTCCATCTTTTCCTCTGTCGATCAAGCTTCATTAAAACAATTTACCGTTTGAATGTGATATTCCCTTATCTTACACATATATTACAATTCTAATTGCTGTAACTTTTTACTGACCTTTCTTGTCTCATCACTTTAAGTCATTAGTTTATTATTGCAGCTGTGAAATTGATTCAGTTGGCTTTTCTGAACTCGATCATTATCAAGACGTCAATTTTCTTATTACAAATATGGTGTTTTTGACAGATAGCCATTTGGGAAAGAAAAACAGTGAAAATTGCCTAAATTTTATCTCACCATCATTTAACCTTCTCATATCAATCAAGGCTTGAGGCTTCCTTCACAATGCTGCCCCCCTTAATTTCCTCGCTAATAATATAGTGGCGGAGAAATATTTCCAAGTGAATTCATTTTATAGGATTCATTGACAGATAGGCTGAACGGTGATCAATGCCACCAGCAATAAGGCCGGTAGTTTCAACAGGAAATTTGCACTGTATTATTTGCTATCTGTAGTGTCGCTGTAATGGAAGGGATATCTAAAGATCAAAGCCAACTAATACGTATGCGATGCTATTTTGGATATTATATATTTGATATGAAGTCACGTGGGGAAAACAATTTCCTTTAGCTACAGCAAAAGATAATGGCTTCCAGCTGATTGTCTTCAAAGCTGTTTTCAAAAGTGAAATTCAATTACAAGATATTAAATGCTAAAATGCCTCTCCTGTAAAGCAAATAGGATATTGAATTTTTTCACACAAATTCATGTGATTTTCAAACTTTCTGTTTCATTTACGTTACCCTGTCTTTTTTACAGAATGTCTCAATTTTTTCGACTTTTTTACTGATAACCTGTACAGCTGTAATTGAATATCCTCTAGCCTAACATTTCACAAAACATTTTACAATAAACATCACACAACTACATTTAAAATCTACATCTGCGAGTTGGTACGGCAGTGCTAGTACTAGCAAGTAGAAATTGTTTGCATAAATGGTGATTATGGCCTCCTAGGTCTCCTATAACTTCTCATGGACAACTTGGACTTTGAAAATGGGTTGGTTTCGAGTTACAAGGCCATCTTGAACCCCAAGCCTGGGGTGTCTCGTTATTTGTTACGATTGCTGCCATTGACCAAGCTGCGACAAATGAACCCACTTTTGACAATTTTAGCTCATTAATTTGCGACTAAAAGTTTTGCTTTTGATGACATTGCAATGGTGGTGGAAAATCTTTTTTGAGACACTGCATCAGGGCAGTAAAGTTACTAAGTCAATTACTTTGTTAGATTAGATTCCCCGCTTTAAGCTGTTTGGAACATGAATAGAAACCACAAAGTTACCTAGCATGGCAGTGAATAAGTGGTTGTGTAGACTTCTGAATATGATTTTTCCTGAAACAGTAGTGACTTGTCTAACTAAAGAATTCTAACAGAGTTCTTCATCATCTCCTTATGATGATGAGTCTAATAGTGTGTTAGTCTTCTTACACGTTTTGCTGTTCATTTTATTACATCAATCATGCCTCGGTAGGGTGATTGACTCTGGACAACCAGACCTTAGCCAACAGGGTGCCTCACTATTAAAGTATTTGAATGTACCTTTAAAATTTTCCTTATTTACACTGATGTGCAAAAATTGACCTCAAATTCAGGTTTCTGATTTTGTTCTGCGGCCACTTTGTCAAAATAAATTTTCTTGGAAAAAGGAATAAGCGAGTTTCAATTTGTTCATTATCATAGAAACAAAACTAATTGGTATTATAATGTTTACATAGAAGGGTTTACGCGCTGAATTTTTTTTGCGCAGTTGAAACAACAACAATTAATTAAAAGATAAACGGGGAAAACATAATAAATAGTCGTTGTCTATTTTGGCACCAAGAAAGGGAACAGTTAATGTACACACATCTCTGACCAGAGTCTTTATTACCGCCCTCGTACGTAGTACAACGGTAAGGTAATGTTTTCACAGGCGTGAGTCTGTCTGTCTGTCCACACAGAAGTGAGGGGGTACTCCATCTCCATCCCATAATACTTCCACTGGTCCCATGTCCTTTCCAGGGAGGGGAAGGTACCCCAGTCTTAGTTGGGGGGGGGGGGTACTCCAAATCCAGATCAGGACAGGGAGCACCCCATGGTACCCCCTGGCTAGGTCAGGATGTCCAAGGTTGGGGTCAGGATGTCCAAAGTACCCCAGCAGAGTGAACACTTGCTATGCGGCGGGCGGTATGCCTATGGCGTTCACGCAGGAGGACTTTCTTGTCTTTTAGATTAAATTCAGATGTCTAAAATTCCATTACATTCTTTCGCATCATTCAGCTTTAAATTGGTGTTTTCAAAAGAAAAATAAAACATGACTTTTCGGGAACTGCACGTGCTACGTGAAAAAAATGTGCATTTGGCACACACGTTTTGTAAAAAAAACCTAAGAAATTGTTTTAGCTCTGTTGGTTGGTTGACCCAAGCTTTCAGGCCAAGAGCAGTCATGAAATCTGAACAAATACCACATTCTCCATGTCTTGGAAGCTACAATTAATAATGAACTTCCACACCATTTATTATTGTTAAGTCAACAATGCAAAAAAGCTCCTACCTACATGATGCACAAAAGAAGAGCATCCACGACTAAACCTAATGAATGAAGTTTTGTTGCAATTCGTGGAAAGTAAAAACATAATCATGAATACTCTAAAATAAAGAGAGAAATTTCTGGAAAGGCTTAAGTGTGGACATAATGGGCATATAAACACACATGTATACATCAAATTAAAAAGGTTTTGATGTTCCTACCTTCATTTGATACCACTTGGTTGTGATGAGAAAAATCCAGCCTTGGTTTCAAAGCAGTAGCGACTGTTTTCCAAACTCACAATTCTTTTAAGTCACTTTTCTGTTTGTATGTATCATAGAATATGTTCCTTTTGTGGATAAAAATTACTTTGTGTTGTAACCAATTATGTGATCCTTTGAAAGAATTCACCAGCTCTTAATTGCTGTCTGCGTGTCACCTTAGCAAATGAGTACACACCTTTAACCACGGCCTGATCAGCAGGGACTGGCTGCGACAACCACAAAAAGTTCACTTACAGTTTGTTTAACTGGTTTCGTATTGTAGTATATTACGTACATAGAAAGCCGTGAGTTCAAGGCTTGCCGAGCCTGAGGTGTGCTGGATCATGGTCATGGAAAGCTTGCGGTGAAAGGCCCCGGTTCCACGGAACGGATAAAAGGTGCAGTGTAGTCTGCGAACCGAGCTCTTCAAAGATTATCTTAAGTGTGAGTCGGGCCTCTCCGCAGACTTGTACAAACTCACACCAAACAATGATCCTTTAGACAAAAAGCTTCATCACAGACGATTGTTTAAACGTCCCAGTTCTTCAAGAAAAATTGGGAAATCTGTACACAATATATATTTTATGTGCACAAAAAGAGCGCAGTGCCCACTGTACTTGTATTGTCCCAGACGCAAAAGGGTGCTCCCTATATGGTAAAATGTCGAGAAGAAAACGGGTTATCAAAGATAAATATATACCTGGTTGGGAAATGTGACCAAATATTCATGACAAAAAACAATGCTATTTTACATTCATAAGTTTGATGGCGTAACACACACGAGAGATGGGTTGTGTGACATCAGTAGGTTTTCATTGCATTGGTGCCCTTTTTTAAGGTAATTAATGTAATAGAGTAAAGGTCTTGTACAGGTCTCGTGGAGGTGTCTTTGCATTTAACATTCCAAACAAGGATGGGCCTTGTTTTTCCTGTGCAGAGATTTGGGAAATTCCATAAACAGGGATTACGGTATTTTTTCTCACGTTCCAACTTGATATGCCACCTCCAAGATATTTAGAGACCAGCTGAATTTAACTTTTAGCTTTTTATATTTCTATTTAACATCGTCTGTGGCACTACTCAAATAAATGGATGTGCTTCTAAATACAATGAAGTTGACTCTTTTTTTTTACGCTCAGACAATATCAGTCTCTCTCTCTTGGAAGTGCGGGGCTTCATTTTCTGGAAATATCTTTGTCCATGTCAGACATGCCTATGATGATGGGTCGTTATTGAAGGTAAATGAACAAAACGGGAAAGGTAAACAAGAATATCGTTGCAAGGAATTGCAGGTATTCAAACCGCATGCCACCTACACTTTAATTTACAAAAAGTGAAAAACAAATGTGACATAACCAGCAACATATCTTTTTTTCTGACGTTGTTAACAGGTCGTTTTCAACCCAAAAAAATTCGAGCATACTTTCACAACTCACTATTCCCATTGGCTAACAAACAAACCATTGTCTCTCCCAGAAAAAATAGAATCTAAGTAAAGAAATAATTTATCAACATCATTTTGAGAAAATTGCCATTGAGCTCATCCTTTTTCAGGTAACTTAATTGTCGGCTAGAATCTAGACTATAGCAAATATAATGCGATTATAAATAGTCTATTGGTCTATGTTAAGATAGAAATGTATTAACTTAAGAGACGTGGGTCTATAATTATCTACAGGAAAGACGCAATGCAAAGATCATCTGCGCTGTAACAGTGGAACAGATCAACAACATCACTTAAGCTTAATTGGGTTGTGGTATTGGGGAAGGGACCTAATTATTAACATAAATTACTTTTGGATACTCTATACCTTTAAATCCAGAATCAGGTATTCCATCATTTGGAATTAGGGTATATATCAATCAAAAGGAGAACAAATTGTTCGCCCGTTGCCATCGGCTGTAGGTGCAGTGATATTTTGCCCAGGCATTCCCAAAAAAGTTTACCAGTGCTATCCCAGAAAGGTTTTACCTGATCCAACCAGATTGCTCATGATTTTTTTTCGTTTGTGAGAAATTTCCAAGTTTTTGAATCATTTATGAATAATTACTTGTACATTATACATGTTAGACATGTTTAGACAGGTTTCATTTACTTATTTCTGTTGTTCACTCAATCAGTGGTAAATTCTCTTCCGCTGCAATTATCAAGTCTTGGATTTTCGTCTTGTGATTTTAAATAGTATTAAAATAATTTAATTTAGTTCCCTTCTGTTTCATAACCATCCGCGTGTGCGGATAGGTTTTGTTTCATTTATGTCTGGCGGTGTGTGTGTGTGTGTGTGTGTGTGTGTGTGTGTGTGTATGCATGTGTGTGTGCCATAATTTTTTGAACTGCTTGAGTTAGAAACTTTATTTTTGAGTACATAGATCTAGATTTATACATCTTGAGTATATAGGCTAAGTTTGAATACTAAGTTTATTGGTCAAGATCAAAGTCATATGAACATATCATAAAATACAATATATTTTGACTGTAAAGATTTTTCTGACCCTTTACAATCGAAACCCTAAACCATTTCTGTGATAATTAACGTGCCCATCAGATGTCGAAAGCTCATTCATGATTTAATTTCAGCCAACTTTTCAACACTTCAGGCTGTTGGCATAATTTATGCCAAGGTTTTATCATCATAAGGCTTAATCTAAAGACGCATCAACAAGTTTAGAATTGCATTTTGTCAACATGCTTTCAGGAACCAGATCAAGACAAAGGAATCATTGACAATGTTAAGACACTCTTAATACAACAATTATTCCAAGTGACTAATTTTTAACATAATTGTTTGATAATTATTAACTATTTTGCGCTATACATAACAGAGAGAAAGTGACTGATATTTTGAATGGGGAAATCGTCAATTAATATTTAGATCAGTGGCGGATCTGTCCCTCGCCCCAGGCCAAATTTTTTTTCATTTCCAGCAGTTTTTGGTCAAATAATATATTGATTACCCCTTCTGGGAAATCCTGGATCCGCCACTGTAGCGTATTGAATATGTGATATCTGTATTACACACTGTTAGTTAGGTGAAGGCATCATAGAATGTTGCGAAAAGAATTAAGATTCATGTGTAGGATAAAATCAAACATACCTGAACACTCAATATGAGGAATAGGTGCTAGTCGAGCTGTTAACTTCGGCAGTAGTGTTTCTCTCCGGTCGTGTACCCACTAGTTAGTCCTTGGTGAAGTTGTCTACAAGTGGCACTTTCTGCTTTTCCAGGTTCTTCTCAGAAGGAAAGGAGGCTACCTATCAGAGCATATTGCTACATGTGAATCCAAATAGAATTCTTTGACAACTGTCCAGTCTTCTAATAACAATTCTTACAATCATAACACTGCAACATAAGCACTTTACTTTGTCACGTTTCTGATCTCAAAACGCTATTTGTGCTGCCTGGTCAACTGTGCATAAACACAGTCACAAGACACCCGTGTCTTATTTTGCGAATTTGTCTAAAATTTCACACAAAACCAGTGTAGATTTCGTTCATAGCACACACAAGTCAAAGAATGCTTTTTTGTTGTGAAAGAGCTCAAATGAAATAAAGTATCCCCCAAGGAAGGTTGATGGCCTTTGCTATTCAAATAATTTTACCTTTAACATTTGCTACCTATTTACGGTATTCCATTATACTTCAAACGAAGGAATAAAAACTGGTTGTGATCTTAGAGAGACCACGCAAACTTATTTCTTTGTAGGAATAGATAGATCTGTAATGACCAAACAACAGGTACGGTTTCGATTCCTGTTTCTGTATATAAATTTATTCTAAGAATATATTTTTCTTCTCGCACCAAAACAAATAATTTTTTTTACTTGTTTCTAATTATTTGTTTCTATTTTTTATCAAATCCGCAAATATTTATTGAAATTGTGCCCACCAATCAAATGTTTTCTAAGCAATTGCTTCCTCGTTCTTCGACTGAAACTTCCCCTTACCGTCCAAAGAAAGTTGGAAAATGCTCAGCTCAGCAACGCTGAAGTAGTTTATCCGAAACATTGCATTGCGTCTGTTTTTTAAGATTATTTTAATTAGTTGCGCGCATTGACCTATCATAAACCTTCAGGGTAAATTATTTCAATTTAAACGATGACATAATTGATGATAATACAGAGCTGTTATACTTTTAAGAAAATAAACATTGTGACGTTAGTGAGTCATTAAACCCAATGTCGCTTCCAACCAAAACGTATTTCAGACTTTACATTGCAGATACCAATTTCCAGCACAACAAATAATAAAATTTTGGAGAAAAACAAATCACTTCTCTGGAAAACACTTCTTACCTAAAGTTTTCGCTCCTTCCATTCATTATAATCTCTTCAAGTCACAACGGGCGAACTTTCTCTTTGAATGTTGATTTTTTCAGTGTAAAACATGATTTCAATTTTTACGCCAGCGTACGATTAAAAACCTGACTTTCAATATTGCACCAGCGCAAGACCGAAAGTTAATAAGTTGCTTTGGCATAAAGCAAAACAAAAAAAGATTACTGTAATGACATGAACAGATAAGACTGTTGATTCTATCGTGTGGCACCTGCGGTACACGTATGGTTTTTTGGCATCCCCAATTTCTCCAAACGTCACACCTCCACGAAACCTTACTAAAAATACATCAGACCAAAAAAAGTTTAGAAACGATCATGACAAGTAAATAAAATGCAGCAAAAAGGCAGAGTGTTAATATTAATGTTGATGATGCTGATTTGGTGCTTTCAACATTTTGTTTCACAGGAATGTTAAAATATTGACATAATTCAACCAATTTTGTGATCAAATATCAGGTGACGTCACACAAAAGGATATCCTCTTTTTGGTTTGTGGTTCAGTGTCAATACTTATCTGGATTCAATTGTGTTTGAATATTTGAATACATGGACAATTGTCATGATTTGCTTCTTGCTTGATTACAATTTCGGAATATTTACCACAAATGTCTACAATATTTACTTTGGTCTACAAAGGTAGATTTTCTAACTGATTTCCATAAAAGATATTGAGTCATGGACTTTTATAAACACGTGTGATCCACGCGGAATTTGGTATGGTTCCCAACAAAGCTCCACTTGGAAATGGAGGTATTTAATTTCCGCAAAAGTCCACAAAAAAGTAGAAAAAAGTCAAGTGTAAAAATGTACCAAGTGTAAATAAAAATTGATATTGCTCGTTGTAAAAAGGGGAATTTTACTAAAAGGTTTTCTGAAGGTACATTTTACCTATAACAAATTAGTGTGTCAAGTCATGGAAAGTACCCTTTGGTAATTTGTTCTTGTGGATATTAATCTAATAGTCAAAAAGTTGCTCTTCTGTTGGTCTAATCGACCATTTTCGATAAAGTCCATGTTAGGGCCCGTTTACACCATGCGTCAGCGTCGATGTAGATTCAACTGTGCGATTCAGCAACAAAGATATTCATACTTTCTTGTTTTATCAGCATGAATTTGGATTCAAAGAATTACTACCTCTTTATTTAGCCCAGCTGTTTTTGACGTCGTTGTAGCTTCGTTGATGTGAAGTGTTGAACAGCAGTTGTACCGAAGGTCTCGCGGTTTTCTTGTTTTACTGGACCAAATAGAAGGAATATTGCATTGTACGGATGTATTCAGGTTTGTGGATGGTAACCTTCCGACAGCTGGGGGTGTCACCATATTATTTTGCCAAAATTATCGAAAAACAAACCGCATGAAATCGAGAAAATTTTAGTCTTTTAGAAGGGGAGCGACCCCCAAGGCATTGCCATCAGAAAGTTATCTGCAGCCTTGTAAAGTAAGAAATAGCGAGTTTTTGCTGAATTCACATTGTTAAAGTATCAGTCTTCATGAATAAATTTATTTTGTGTAGAATTTCAGCCTGAAGGCGAAATGGAATCCGCACGGAAGTATTGTGATTGCGATGGAAACATGAATTTCACCAACGGAGAGGACAATTCGTGTAGCCTCCTGATTGCTGAAATACCACGAAGCCATTAAAAAAGCCTATTGATATGCTGTGTTCTTCAACAAACAACAACCTCTGCCCCTCCACCCTCCTCGTGCGAAATCATCATAAGAGTTTTCATTACTTTTAAGGAGTAAAGGCTGAAATGGTCTGACAAGAAGTTTGTATTTCCTTTGTAAATAAAAATCTAGTTCGAAGTAACTGAACCAACACCAGCTTTTAAGATTCAAATGTGGTGAATAGGTTTATTTCAAGATCTACATTAATGTTTCGATGTATCTTCTTCAGGATCTTGTTGTGGCAACAGAAAAAACAGGGTTTATATACATAGGTCCTGGTTTCCTAGTGGTCCAGTTGACCAGTGGTATAGATGACCAGTTAACCAGTTTACTAGATCAAAAAAACTCTTCTAGGCTGGGGGACACCAGTCCCCCATTAAAAATATTTTGTATTTCTTTCTCTGAGAATAGTTTATTGTTGTTTTCTAGTTGAGTCATGGCCTGTGCTAGTAGGTCCTTTACTTCTGGGGTTGTGACACCAGAGGGTACTGGGGTCTCTTCTAGGTCGGTAACTGGATTTCCATAATTGTTCTTAGGGAAGCTTGTATCTGTATACACTGTGACTTCTACTAAGTCATAATCATTCCTGAATACACGTACAATTCCTTGGGGTTCACTAGTGTTTGGTGCTAGTTCAATGGATGGAGTAGGTCTAGGTGTGGTTGGTACTTCATCCTGGGTGGATATAGATAGAATTTCATGAGTTTTGACTTTGGTAATGTCACCTCTTTTTGACTTGTTGTGTGTAATTGAAATGTGTCTGTGTAGATCACTATTAGTAAGAAATCCTTGAGTACACTTGTCACATTGGTAATCCATCATTGCAACTAGGTCCTGATGTTTTACTCTCATATGTTTGTTGAAGGAGCTTTTGTCTGTGTATGCATATTCACAGTGTTGACAATACCTCTGCTTGTTCTTACCATACATTTTTGGTAGAATAATATTTGTTACTCCTTTTGAAAAAATCAGTTTTTTAAGTTTGATTTTGCAATTCTTCAATTTTGCATCATTTTTTGTTCCAAGTCTCGTCTGTGTTAACATCTCATTTGGTTCTGTGATTTGGCTTTTTCTTGCTTTTTTTGTTAATTTTTTCTGGTTAAACTGTCTAATTTTTTAATGAATAGTTTATATAGTCTTCTTTCTTTTTTACTTGTGTATTTATACCTCCTGAATGTGTTTTTGTAAATAAAGCTTACAATCCAGCATTTCATTTTCAACACAAATCTGGCATTTCTGTACAATATTGACATCGAGGGGTTTTTAAAGGTTCAGCAAAACATAGAGTTGCCTCCAGTGGGAATCAAACTCACAATACCAACCATTACTATATTAAAATTCTAATGCCTAAACCACTCAGCCAATCTGTCATTCCTTGCCAATCTCAGATTTTCAGACCCTTATAAAGAAGTCCTGCTCTGTTGAATCTAGAAATGATCCCAGTCCAAAAAGTGAAATGGAGCATGAAACAAAGTTCACTTTCAGGATCTTCTATTCAATACATGTCTGGTTGGCAGAGTGGAATGGGCATTTGACTTCTAATCCATTGATAATTGGTGTTGTGAGTTCAATTCCTATTGGAGGCAACTTTAATTTTTGCTGAAACTTTTTAAAACCCTCAATGTCAATTTTGTACAGAAATGTCAGACATGCCAGATTTGTGTTGAAAACGAAAACCTCGATTGACACTCTTTATGTATGCTTGTAAGAGAGAAGATTATCTTATATAACAGAATTGATTTTTAACCTTTTATGATACTCATCGTTGATTACACAATCTCGATTACTAAATTTAGTTGTACCACTTTTGAAACGTTCTAGTTTCGCGTTTGATATATAAGGCTATTTAAATTTTGTCACGATACATAGAGAGACCTCACAAAGTGTGCAGTTAGATTGCTACGAAACATTTAGTTAAAATGGCAGAACCGAAGACACCTCAACTTGAGTACAATTATCTCTCGGCGAATTGCGGTCTCAAGGTATCTGCGCTGGGACTCGGTGCCATGACATTTGGAGGAACTCATGTAAGCACATCACACCATTAAAGTTTGTTCAAAAAGCAAGGCATTTACGAGCTAAAATGGGTCAACACCAAGAAAAAGTAAATAAACAAAAACTGTTAGGCGTAATTTTGTTTGTTTGTCAACATTAAAGTTTATGTTACTACATTGCCTCGAAGGCTTAATTGAGTAGGATTAAAAAGCAATCCAGGATAAAAAAATTAATTGAAATTCAATTAAAAATTGTTGATTGCTAAGACAAACCGTACATGGTTGACATGGCACAGGGAACAGGGAAAACAGGATTTCAATGCTCATTTAAAATTTTATCAGTGGTAACCCGTGTTGTAGATTCTTGAATCGGTTCCATTTTCGCTGTCATTCCAGTGTGTGCAAAACCATATTGTTCTATCATTTCAAAATACCCAAACCTTTTGTAAATTTCAATTGCAAATTAAAGGTCGATTTTTAATTGAACATCTTATAAACCACAGAAAATAGAGCAATGGCTTCTTTTTAAATGCAGGGCAAATTGTTACCAGGAAATTCCGATGAAGAAACGTCACATAAGATTATGGATAGATTCGCTGAATGTGGAGGCAACTTCATAGATACTGCAAATACGTACAACTGGGGCGAATCCGAACAAATAATTGGATCGTGGTTGAAAAAGTACCCTATAAGCACTTAATACAACAGTTGACACTTTGGCCCATTTAAAGTTCTAAAATATCTTCTAAGAGCTTCGGCACTCCTTTTCTCCGTTGTAGACACAACAGAGATGATTTTGTTATCGCAACAAAGTGTAGATTTTATGAGCAGATCCCCCTCCCTGTCCCAGCACACGGACCCAATATGGAGGGATTATCCAGGAACAATATCATTCGCAGTCTGCAGAAAAGTCTTGAACATCTACAAACCCCTTACATTGATCTTTATCAGGTTATTAGACTATTGTTAACTGGTTATTATTGAACACTTACTTAAACTGTCAAGTCTTATAGCTACCTTTCTTCCTAAACAGCAGCTCTGACGAAACATTAAATGAATATTTTGTATGAAAAGTTGTATTGTCCGTAAAAATATTTTCAATCTGCCACAGATACATGGACCTGACGCTGGTACTCCAGTCAAGGAGATAGTTACAACCTTAAATGATTTGGTCAGGTGTGGAAAGGTGCGGTATGTAGGATAACTTGCTCGGTTATCAACTGCAAAAGATACTGGATTTAAATGAACATATGGGATTTTCACAATGGGTTACTTTACAGGTATAGTTATATTCACAACGCGCTTGACACTCACTGTCTTCTCATATTTCCGCATACTGCTTTCACTGATGTTTAAGTATTTTGCATTTTTTGACGAAATGCTCAAATTTGGAGTTTCTAGCAAGGGTACAGCATCCTGGACAGAGGTTCGGAGCTGGAAGTGTTTGACGTGTGTAAGAACGAAGGTCTTGGTGTTCTTCCCTGGAGTCCTCTGAAAGGGTTTGTTTCCTTGTAGAACTACCATGTTTTCGGAACAATTATCAATCGAGTTTTCCTATATTTCGTAATTTTCTGCCAAAACATGGCAGAATCCTGCCAGCATTGATACCATGGGTCTCAACCATTGAATGTCAATGCTGACAGAATTCTGGCGGGAATTGGCAGAAAATTAAGAAATATAGGAAAACTCGAATATCCTTTGTAGGAATGTGATATATCACACACATCTCCACACGCCTGTCATTACAGAATGAATCTTCAGAAAATGTCGTTTGTTGTTCAATATTTTTAAGAGGTTTGTTGACCGGGAAGTATTCAAGAGAATCCAAGGAGATTCCTAAAGACACTCGTTTACATTGGTCGGCGCAGGATAAACGGAGACAGATGGAACTTGCCCCAGACGTAGCGAAATATGTACAGGATGAAAAGTTCCTCAACCTCATTGATGTTATGAAGGAAGTTGGCAATGCGCACGGTAAAGATACGAACTCACAAAAGAACTTCCGATATTCGAGTTTTTCTAAAATTCTGCCAAATCATGACAGAATTCTGCCAGGATGGACATTCAATGGGTTGGGATCATTGAATATCAATGCTAGCAAGATTCTGCCAGGATTTGGTAAGAAATTATAAATTACAGAAAAACTCTATTATTAATATAATTGCACGTTCTTTGCTCACAAATACTGTCATGGAACCGGGTTTTCAAAAATATCGGTGCCAATCTAAGTTTTGGCCAAGTTTTATCAAAAATTACATAAAAATAACTAAAAACATTAGGCGAGGATGCGGGAGATGCAGATCAGGCACAACTGAAATTCCTCAGTGATAAACTTATGATGATTGCGATGTTTGTCTACATTTTGTTATCAACTAATGGCACTTTATCATCAAATGGTTTTTGAGTGAGATAATGTATTACAGGTAAGACGGTTGCCCAGGTTGCTTTGAGATGGTTGTTGCAGAAACCTCCAGTGACCTCAGTTCTGGCAGGTTCGAGAACACTTGGTCAGTTGGAGAGTAACATTGAGGCGTGCACGGCATGGAAACTTTCGCTGGAAGAGGTACTCAGTGTAGACACAGGTCTACGTAGATATAGATCCGGCTTGTAATATATATATAGACTGTCAAGATTAATTCAATCAACCAATGTGATGAAAAATACCCCAAAAATTACAAAACAAAAAAAATTACCTATTGGTTCGTGACTAATACAGCATATTTGCATAAACTGCCAATTTTACTCTAAGCTAGTTAGTGAGAAATGCTACACACATATGAATCTATTTTGCATAAATTCCTAATTCGCTTTGTGCCAGTTCTTAAAAAATGCTCAGGAAAGCCATGTAAATGAATAAGGTGACGCTAATGAGCCACCAAATAATACTAAGTTTTTTTCTTGCTGGTGGTTTGTTATCCGCTTATATGTATAATTCTTTTGGATGTGGGAGGGCTAGGGCGATTATGATGACCTATTCCTGGAAGTTGGTGGGGACATTATATGAGACACCTGAAGGCTGATGGAGGCACTGAAGAAAGATATATATGGATGCACGTCCTGTTTATATAGTTCAAGAGGGTTTGCTGATCTTCATATTGTGACCTCAAAAAGTTTCATGATGTCTGAGTCTTCTTTTCATAAACCTTTTCAATTTGCAATTACAATAAAAGTATGTGGACCACCAGGTGAAAGTGCCACTAATTTTTAAAGTTTTTGTAATCTCGATAGATTCATCAAATAAGGCACAAAAAATTCAAGTTGCAAAAACTTTTCCCAAATGTGAGGCCATGACCCCTAAATTCTGAATCCATCATACTAGCCAATTCACAATGCAACCAAACTAGGACCAAATTGATCTGTTTGAATTTTCAGATGTTGAAGCTCGAAAAGGCTTCTGAGTGGGAGTTATTTTATCCATACAAGTCTGTTCGCAGCGGCGCCATGTCATCAAGTAGAGCAAGATTCCCAGGGCAATCCAACTTCTACATCGGCGGCATAAATGACAGTCATTTGTAGTCTGCATATGATGGTGGAACTGAAAGGAGAAACACTACCTTAATTTACATTACAATTCAGCATAACTATCGGATGAAAGCCAAATCTATGTGTAACTTGCTGTCAAAAAGATTCAAGCTTATTTCACTACGAGAAAAATAGAAAATCAGTAAAAACTGAAAGTGACAACAACTTTTAATGAGTGTTTATTTTAATCTAAAAAGTAGATTAATACATTTATGCATAATATTTTATTGCACCATTTGATAACAAATTATTGGGGGGTAACTCATACCCACTGTAGGAAGATTCCAATAAACATTGTTAAACTAAAAACGTAATTCGTAATTTAGTTCAACAAAATCTGATAACGTTATCATCACTGTTGCATCTTTGAATCACATAATTCCGCCCTGTTACAAGATGCAACAGCAAGTTATCGTACAAAATAAAATTTTTGAAAAACGAAAGAAAGAGGATTTTTTTAAAACAAAAGGTACCGAAAGGACCAGTTTTGATAAAGTGAATTGCCAGTAAAGGCTATTTTCTCCAATACTGTTATGTAACAAAAATATCCGATTCACGTTATGGCTTCACGTATAACGGTAATAATACATATCATTTGTGAAGACAAGACAGCATGTTGATGTAAATTTGCTTCTTTGCTCAGAGGCAACTAACAAAAGCAATAATCCATTTGTGCCTTTTAAATTGATTGACTAGAACGGCAGGAGCACTTGTACTTCATTCTTCTTCAGACAGACACTGTAGATATTTTAAAACTAGAATATAAACTACAATTATTCTTTAATTCAGCAAGATCGTTTAAAACTTTTCGCGTTTTCCTGATGAGACAGTAGATTGACCAATGACATATTTAGCCACATTCAGTCTTACTTATAATCAGCACAAATTTTCATGAACATTTAATGCAATATTGAATATCTAATCCCAGTAAATAGCTTTATGTACAAAAGTTCTCTCCAAGTAACCATTCTGCACATTCACATATCCGTCTTGCTTTGCAACAATTCTTCACAATTTGTGATGACAATGAGAGTCTCCAGCACAAATACTATAAGCACCATACTAGTTCACAGCGCCACACTTGAATCACATAATTCTGCCCTGTTACAAGATGCAACAGTGATGATCAAACAGTTTGACACTCTTAGGATCTGGATTTAGATCCTTTTTAGACAAAGATCCAGCTTCATCTTGGATGTACAACCGTAATGCATAAACAATACAGGTGTTTCTTAATCCACCGCTTTCAAAGTGAGTGTTCTCTGCAGTAATGTTGTCCCTCGTGTGATGCGAAATCAACTTCACCGTTTCCACACCCGTCACTTTCACTCCTGCAAAACAGAATTGATACGGTATCATGGAAATATTCTGGTAAATTGACTCCTCTACAGAAACGCAGCTACACCGTGTTTGGTGGATGTAAAGTCTGTGTTTAAACCAACCACAGTCACAGCTAGATCTTCTCCGAACTTGGCAAGGTTGACGATCACTGCATCGTTTTAAATAGTATTGTATCTATTTGCTTTTGTCGCCAAAATAACGTTGTTTTGTTCATTCCCAGACGCTTACCTGTCATGGAGATCCATCTTCTGACTTTGGCCATCGTCTCCTCCATGTGGTGAAGCGGCAGCAACGCCCTCTGTTCTCCGTTCAGCTTGACAGTAGATGGCACCATCACCGCGGGAATGTGGAACGTTTTATGCAGCACATGCGGCCCATTGTCGGAGGAGTCCTTGTTGTTTAGAGGGCTCCCTCGTACCGAGGCTATCGGCTGTTTTACGTAGTATAACCTCAGAACTTTGGTATGGTAGATGCAGTTTCCATGGTTGTGAACACAGTGAGGATTTTCAAGTACTTTCTTCTCATGACCTGAAAACAATTGGTCAATTACCGATAATAAAAATTATGTAGGTCACACAATTTGCTTCACGCATCTGGTAGCGGATCCAGGATATTTCCTTGCAGGAGAACGAGACACTTATTTATTTAAAAGGAGCACAGGAAATTAGGACAAATATCAGCAAATTCCTTAAGTTGGAAATGGCACACACCTATCCCGTCTCTGATACACTTGAACAACATGTTGTGATCGAGAGTTTGTACGTTGACTAGTTGAAGACTAGATGTAGAGTTGGATTGGAACCATTGCTCGGCCCGCCGAGTCAAGTGAACAAAATTCTCTGATTTTACGGCCTTACGGGGCTTTCCAGAGTAAGTTGGAGCAAAATCGGTGAAACCTGCAATAAATTTACAAATTTAGTGTCATCTGTGACAAGTACACGCAGTAGTAGTATTGCATCGCACCACACTTGAGTTTGTATTGGGTATCATTTTATGTCAATAGATATATAACTAGACGGATAGCTAGGTAGCTAGCTAGAGACAGATATCTAGCTAGCCAAATAGATAGTTAGCTAGAGAGTGATAGAGAGATGGACAGATATCAAAGTTTCTCATAATGGCCTAAAACACATTTTGGTTTTGGAATTTTTGAAATCTGATGAATTTTCTGAAATTTCATAAGTGACCACAAGTGTTCAACCAACCAAATAACCAATGAAGCAAACATACTACAGGTCAGGCACGGTTAATTCGAAGTGATTCATCAGCAAGATTTTCCTTTGAATAAAGTGGAAATTTGAATTAAACTATTATCTTTAATTCAAAGTTAGTGTGGAACTTTGA
>JBCAUG010307851.1:0-13711 GCA_038406175.1 Haplosyllis leylae | reverse complement strand
GTTGGAAGTCATCGTAATCGTCGTCTTCTATGTATATTGTATCAACAAAGGAACTAAACTGAACCTTTATTTTCTTGAAAACGGCAGTATCTGGTTGTAACAGGCCAGACTCTCCATATACCTTTCTTATGGGTTCCTTGTGGGCATTCTTTTGGTGGAGCTTCAAGTTTTCTTTCGCCAGAAATGATTTATCACAAATGTCACATTTGGGAAATGTTAGCTTTGGTGATTTTTTCTTCCCTGTCAAAAAGTCACCGTGTTCTATTTCGAAGTGCTTCTTATATTCATCACGTGTCATGCACAACATATCACAAAGGTAACAAATCCTAGTGCGGGGGCATGACACGAAATGTCTTTCCATCATGCCAATCGAGTTGAACACTTTACTACAACCCTCACACTTGAACTCTTCAATTTTTCCTCCTGAACAGCCCACTTTTCCTTCACTTCCTGTTTTGTGATTCATCAGCTGGTCTTCGGTTTGAAAATCCCTCTGACACTGTTCGATCTTCTTTAAGGTCTCCACATTCCCATCGTCTCCTTGACGACACTTTTCAGCAAGATTTCCCCTCTCATCTTTGCTGGCCACATCTATTTCCGTGACACTTGTGGGTAATTTTCTCTCATGGTCTGATCCTTGTTTCACTTCAGGCGATTCATCACTGGAGCTGAATTCAGTACTAGACCGGATGTTTTCCTCTGATTCCTTGAACCTTTTTCTTTTTCTCCTCTTCTTTGGGATTTTCACCTTTTCTTCCAAATCTTTGCTGTTAGCCAAGGGTTTAATAATATTTCCTCGAACCAGTCCATTATGTTCTTCCACTGCGTGCAGAAAAAAGGCTACATGTCCCGGTGGAAATGACTTGTCGCACAATGCACAACCATACTGTATGTTTGGTCCCACACATCTGTTGCCGAATTCTGCGGTGATTCCTTCGTCAATGCGTTTCTTCGGCTTCTGAGATTCGTTGCTATCATTTAAGCTGTCTGACGCCCATTCCACGGTGTAACCTGGACCCAATAGTAAATTTTGGTCAATTTCAAATTGTTTTGCCTTTTCCTCATCATCTTTGTGGTCCAGATTTTTACTGGTCTCAATTTGCTGGTCAACTTCGTTTCTCTCTACATTGCTGGCTTTATTTTCTTCCGTGGTATTTACTGTTTCGGCATCATGTTCGGTATGGTTTAGTTGTCTTATCTTTCTATCAAGGTCATTTTGATCAAGATTCCTTTCTTGAGTTTCATTGTCGCTTCTTTCCGTCTTCTTTCTGCCACCCTCCGTCAGTTCATCTTGCTTATCAGTTTTGTTATTGTCGTCTTTTCTGTCCCAGTGTGTCCGTTCTTCGGTTATGCTATCTCTGCCATTATGCAGCCCTTTGTGCGAATCATCTCCCTGTCTGGTAGAGATTTCCTCCGGCTTATCATGGTGTCTATACTCATACAATTCACCAGGCTTCAGCACTGCGGAAACAGACTTCTCAACAATGGATTGAATGCCAGGATTGAGATTGGTCAATACTCGTCCGTGATGGATTCGTGCATGAATTCCCAGCCACGTTTCACTTCCACCGAACTCGCCACAATCCTCACAGTACTTAGTACTCATGGATCCAGTGGGAGTGAAACGCTCCTTCGGATGATCCAGGAACGTTTCACTTTCATTCTTATTAGGCTCCTTTGGATGGTTCAGGAACATTTCACTTTCCTTCTTGTTCTGTGGAGAAATATCGTCTGTCTTCATACTTTCGTTCTGCTTCATATTATTTTCAGTAGCAGTGCACTGCCCTGGAACATTTGTCATCATGTTGGAAATTATAGTTGAATCTTGTTGCGCAGATGTAGCATTTTCCTGTGGTGTTTTCTCCTCCTCACTGCTCTTCTTGTCCGATTTTGACCCACCTACACCGCAAGTCTGGACATTGTCACTTGAAACAAATGGAATCGATCTGCTATTATCTTCGTCCGAACTGCTACTTGAAGTGGATTTGGATGAACTTGTCGTTTCACCTGATGACTCTCGAGAACCTTTACCCTCATGTGAATCTGAATCTGAACTGATACTTGAACTGGATTCCGATGAAGTTTCGGTTTTATCTGATGGAGTTGGCCTGCCAGAATCAAGTAGAATTTTGCTAGTTGAATTCAACACTGAAAGAGGCTGGGTTTGAGCTTCATTTAAACGGTTTCCTGACGTTGATTTACCACTGCTTTTAGGGTTACCTGAAGATTCTGATTTGGGGGCCTTACGTCCAGTACATTTCTTTCTGTGGACGTTGAAGTAGAATTCCAACACATAAGGTCGGTTACATTTTTCACACCAAAATCGTGGCTCAGGTTTTGGCCCTTTTCTTCTGTGACTTTTTCGAGTTGGTTCTGATAATGTTGGATTACTTGCCACTACATCTTTTGGACTGCGACTTCCATCGTTTGTTATAGTTGACGTTACCACGGTATTGTTTCCTGGACATTCCTGGCATGTGTTCCCAGAATTCTTTGCACCGTGAGCATGTTGCATGTGAGAGTCCAAACCAGTTTTATAGAAGAAAGACTCGTTACAGATTTGGCAATGATAATCTCGACCACTGCCCTGTAAATGTGTTTGAGAATGATGTCTCAGACCACCTGCAGTGAAAAAGGGTTCACCACATGATTTACATAGAAAAGTTTTATCATTCAGACTTCCAGTGACACTAGTATTCACCGATCCGGACTGCAGAGACTCCTGACTGATCACTATGTTGGACCCATTTATCGATTCCGACTCCAACGGCACTGGATGGACGATTGTATGTGCACCACTTACCAAGCCCGACTCTTGATGAGGCACTGTATTGTCGTCCTTCGTAACGGAATCCGACTGCATGGAATCCTGATGGGCTGCTGTGTTCACATTGTAGTCCGGCTGAACAGGTTCCTGATGGCTCATTGTATTGTCCTTCACAACAGAGTCCGACTGTACACACCCCTGACGGCACACTGTATTGGCCTTCACATTGGTGCCCGACTGTACAGGTTCTTGAAGGCCCACTATATTGTCCTTCACATTGGTGCCCGACTGTACAGACTCCTGATGAGCCACTGTATTGTCCTTCACATTGGTGCCCGACTGCACCGAATCCTGATGAGCCACTGTACTTTGCTTTGTTTTATTATTTTTGCCGGAAAACCTATGATGGGAAAAACTCAAGTGCATCCTCAGACCTCTTACAGTGGGATAACTTTTGCCACAAAATTTACACCCAACCCTCTCACCACGAAAAACTTTTTGAATGGTCTTTCTCATTTTCGCTGGACTTGTTTTCAGTTTTGGTTGTTTGCTTGGTCGTTTTACTTGCGCAGTTTTTGCCTTTTGTGCCTTCATACTTTCGACGAAAATGCTGCTGTCCGTGTCCGAGCCGGAATCATCGAAGTCGGTGATTTCAACTTTAGGTTCGCAATGCGCCAACTGCACACGACGTATCAAATCCTGCATTGCGTTGCGATGGGCGTCGTGGTAATGATCGTACAGATGGTCTATTGTGCTGAACCCGTTGCCGCATTCTCTGCACTCGACGTTCTCGCCAGTGCAACCTTCACCATTCGAATCCAGGTTTGAACTGCTGCTTTCTAGTTTCTTTGTCCTTCCTTTTCTTTTTCTCACATATATTTGACTATGCATTAAGTCAGTCGCTTGTACTCCAGTCATTTCACCATCAACGCCCATGGTTTGGTTTTCGTTCGAAGTTTCGTCATTACAGTTCTTTTCATCACCACCACCACCTGGATTACCCTGTGTACAGCTTGCTTGCACTACTTCCCTAGAAGTATTCATCTCCATGGCAGTATTTTCAACATGCTTTTCTATATCAGATTCATCGCTTTCAATGTTGTGAACAAGAGCAATGTGATTCTTCAGGTACCTCAGGTTCAGGAACACCTTATCGCACTTGCCGCACTCACGCATGGTGTCCCGTACCAGCTCCGGACTGCCATGTGTACTGTCTATGTGCGCCGCCAGCAATTCAGGAGTCATGTGCCAGTTCCCGCAGTATGGACAATCACAGTCGCCCGGCTTCTTCCTCTGTCTCCTGCACCGAACCTGATGCGCACGAAAGGACACGCCGTACGCTTTCTTCTTACAATAACGACATGTGTTCTTCGTTTCATTCCCGTTTGCACTAAAACTACAATTCTTATCCGTTGTTTTGTCAGCATTTAGCCCTTCATGCGATGGAATATCTTCAGTGAAAGAAAACGAATGTTCGCTAAAGTTAACGTCTTGTGGGAAAGGGAGAAGGGTTCCCTCTTTCTCTTTATTCGTTTCCATCTCAGCTCGCCACGCATCACTAAACACTTGTTTTTCGTGCTGCCCTCGCTTATGTACGACAAGGTCACTCAGTTCCACGAAAATCTGGTCACAATATGGACAGGTGTATACCTTCCTACATCCTGCCCCACCAATGTCATGGAGACTTACAGAACATGGCATTACCAAGCTTCTGTATCTCTGCAAACGTTTTCGATAGACACGTTTAATGTTTCGCACATTAATCGGTTGTAACAAGCAAACTGGATTCCGACGTTTGCTCTTTGATTTTCCGTTTTTCTCCACCGAACTGCGGATCTGAAAGTTCCGAGAACAATCATGTAATTTTCGGTTTTTGAAATGGTTTACAAAAACCCTTATTGCTAAATGTTAGTTCAAACAGAATATACGCTAAATCGACCAAATATCTTAGTGAAGCATAGTTAGTAATGTTATCAAAAATACCTTCAAAGTCAAAAATTCGTTACGTTCCCACATACACCAAAGCTCAAATTCACATCTGTTGTTTTGTCAACATTTAGTCCTTCATGGGATGGAATATCTTCAGTGAAAGAACCTCGTGTCGACATTAAGCTTAACATTATTTCTTATATAAAAGACCACTTGGCACTACGAAACTGTTTACGGATGTATGAACATAATTCTAACATGCAAAATAGGTCGTGTTCACTCTAAATGCACAGATTACTTTTTGTATTGGCATAATGTCGCATTTAGAGGAAATACTAGATGGAAACTTGAGCAGTAAAAAACGAATTAACATTCACCTAATGCTATTTCAGGTAAAATATTTTAATCAGTATGTCAATTGCAAATAATACAGAATGTCGACATCCCTATCCCCTCGATTTGTACAACACAACTTTCGCAACCCGAGTTGAAATTTTTCTTGAGAAAAAAAAGTTTCTTACCGGATTCTCTGCAGCTCCAATAGAAAAACCGGAACCTGGACAGATGTGCATTTCCAGATGTTCTTTGGCAGCAAAGCGAACAAAACATCTGAGGCATTGATGAGTGTAATCCTCAGTGTTTTTCCCACATTCATGAAGCATCAGATCTTCCCTCGATAGAAAAGTGTTATCACAGATTGTACACTTGAGTGTGGGTTGTTCACCAAACCAATCTATTGTAGCATCCAAGTCCACAGGAGTGTCACCTTTGCTGGCATCAGAGCCTACAGGAGTGTGACATTTGTTGGCATCAGAGCCTACAGGAGTGTCATTTCTGTTGTTAGCACCAGAGCCCACAGGATCGTCATTTTTGTTGCTAGCACCAGAGCCCACAGGAGCGTCGTTTTTGTTGCTAGCACCAGAGCCCACAGGAGCGTCATCTGTGTTGTTGGCATTAGAGCCCACAGGAGCGTCACTTTTGTTAGCAGAGCCCACAGGAGCGTCATTTTTGTTATTAGCACCTGAGCGCACAGGAGCACCATCTTTTTTGTTAACACCAGAGCCAACAGGAGCGTCATCTGTGCTTTTGGCATAAAAGCCCACATGAGTGTCAGTTTTGTTATTATTAGAGTTAATAGAATTAATAGAAGGGTCCTCTTCATCGCTAGAATCAGAGGGAGTGGTAATGTCAGTTTTGTCAGCATTAACACCAGCAAGTGTATTGTCCTTGTTGTTAGACAAATTTCTGTAGCTCATGGAGCATTCGTGAGTGCTTAGTTTGGACATTTTGATGAAAAATTTACCACAACCACCACACTCGTAACTGGCATGCGAACATTTGTGTCGTCGCAAGTTTTTGGCGCTTGTGAATTTCCTTCTGCACTTCGTACAATTATGGGTTGTTGTCATACGACACTTATGGCGATTCATTGCTTTCACAGATCTGAAACAAGTATCACAGTGTTCACAAACAAGTAGAGATTCCTGGCACTCGTGGGCGTCCAAGTTGTCGGCAGCGTCACCACAAAAATCGCACTCGTAGTTGGGCTTGTCATTGCCAGTAACGCAAATATGTTTGTCAAACACTCGATTTGTCACAGTATGATCTTCTTTCCCGAAATTATCGAAACTTGGCACGGAGCTAGACTCATCTGTTCCAACAGACGTCGTACCAATAGGAGTGTTAAGCGACTCTGTTCCTGTCAATATCTGTCGTACGGTACGAGTGTTGAGGGATTCTGTTCCTGTCAACATCTGTCGCATGGTAGGAATGTTGAGGGATTCTGTTCCTGTCAACATCTGTCGCACGGTAGGAGTGTTGAGGAATTCTGTTCCTGTCAATACAGTAGGAGTATTGAGGGACTCTGTTCCTCTCAATATAGTAGGAGTATTGAGGGACTCTGTTCCTCTCAATATCTGTCGCAAGGTAGGAGTGTTGAGAGATTCTGTTCCTGTCAACATCTGTCGCACAGGAGTGTTGAGGTGATCTGTTCCTGCTAACAGCTGTCGCACGGTAAGAAAGTTGGGGGACTCTGTTCCTGTTAACATCTGCCGCACGGCAGGGGTGTTGGGGGACTCCGTTCCTGTCAACATCTGTTGCAAAACACTGACATCGTTTTCACCGTCATTTCCAATAGTGACCGAAGCTCCACTGTTAGGGCCTGCATCGTTTGCATTACTCACTTTCATTTTTCCCGTGGCATCTTCACAATTCAATTCTTTCTCTCTGTTATTGTCAAAGGATCTTTGAACACTTGCGGCGGCTATGATTAGTGAGTTGGAGCTATTACCACTGGCATTGTCTCCAGATTCTTCTGGCTCATCTGACTTTATGACTGCTACTCCGATTACTGGTGGAATGAAGGCATCATCATATGAATTGATGCCAAGAGCCTCTATTTGCCAATGAGGAACAAAAGTAGAGGGACTATTTGTAATATTTGGAGTGGCACCATTGGCGTCAGTTCTCGAGTTCAAGTTTTCTCTTTGGCTTCTTTTCTTCCGTCTTCGTTTATTTTTCTTTGTGCCTGTTGATTCTGATGCACAGGTAACATCCATTGTTTCTGTACTATTATCCTCTTCAGTAACAATACTTGTATCTTTATCCTTGTTTCTAATACTGGCAGCTGTGTTCACATTAAACAGTTCGTCAGAATCGGATGCTTCTGTGGAGTCATTTTGCTCTATGATAACTTCATCGGCCCTTCGACGAGTACTGCGTCTGTTCTCCGTGACAGTTTGTTTTGAGTCGAGCTCATAGGGAATTAAATTCTTCCCAAGTATGCCATGTGTATCTACATGTGCCTTAAATTTTAATTTATTTTTAAACTTCCTGCGGCACGCCACGACAGGGCAAGACAGAAATCTGACTCTGTTCTTTTCTTCAGCAGCTTCGTGTTGATTTCGTTTGTGCCGTTTCAAATTATCTTGCCGACTGAACCTTTGGCCACAGAAATCGCATTGGAAGTCTTTGGATCCTAAGTGAGTGGTCAGATGTGTTTTGAGTTGGAAAGCATGAGTAAATGTTTTTAAACATAACGCACAAATGTACTGCTTTGGTTCGTGACTTTTTTTGTGTTGGTTTAAGATTCTCTTCAAGTGGAAGGAACTGCTGCACTTATCACACTGATATCGCTTAAGTCCATGAATCAACATGTGGGTTTTAAGATTTGTTTGATGTGAAAATGTTTTCCCGCACTTCTCACAAACGAACGTGCCGCCTTCCGTGTGAGCTTGTTCTTTGTGTCTTGCAAGATGAGTACTGTAGGGATATTTTGACGGACAGAAATGGCAGAGGTAGTTTTTCTCTTTGGTGTGCACCACTCTGTGCCTAGACAAACCTTGGGAGTTTGTGAAGGATTTGTTACATGAAGGACATCTGGGTCCTGTCCCAAGATGGATTTTTTTGTGGTACCCTAATTTGTAACGGCACTTGAAGGTTCTATTGCACCGTGAACATTTCTTGGGTTTGCCATGATGCTGATGTTTAACGTGATTTTTACAATTCCATTTTGTGCTGAAGGAACGGCAACAAATCTCGCATGTCCATGAATTTTCAGCTGAAAGCAAAAGAAAGATACTATAGTAGTATATTAATAAATATTCACCATAATGATTTGCTTTCAGAATGTAGCAATAGATGTGATCTAAAATTGTTAGAAGTTGTCCACTTAGGTCGAGCGAAAAAGGTGGGTTAAATTTTGGATATACCCAGCAAAAGATAACTTAACATGATTCTCACAAAATAATGTCAGTTTTGTGAACAAAACCACTGTCAAGTGGCCTTAAATATATTTAAGCACTAACATTCCTCTGTTGTTGAGTTTCTTGAAAATAGTCTTGCATGCGTTTCCAAACAAATTAACACGGAATATTAAATCCTTTGAACTGTGTGCACATGATATTGCATGCATCAAAACATCATGAGCAACAGGACATATTGCTTCTGTCACTGACAATATGTTACCTTTTATCCTGTTTCCCTGTTTTCCATTTGAAAAACAAAAGATAAAATAGTTGGAATATGGCACCAAAAGAAATCCACATTCCAACTTTTAAAAAGATACTCACAGGTGCGTTATTTTGTTTCTTTTTCTAGTGTTTCATTTTTTCTGATATTTCTGGATAATACACAGCTTGCATATTACAAATACTCACCTTTGTGTCCAGCCAAATGTTTGTTCATTTGCTTCTTTGGGAGACACTTGCTGCACACTGTACACGTGACTTGCAGACACATGGCTTTAATAACTGTCGTCCATCTGGAAAAAAAACACGTGTCAAAAAAATGTTATCGCGAAATCTATTCTGGGAAATACATTAAATTCTCAATATTCTACGCATAAATGTAGTTACCTGCAACTGTGACTTGTTCTTTCTCAGGGTTGTTTTTTCATGGATGGTAAGGTTTGGGAAACGACCGACTGAATGTCCTTTGATGATTAACTGTGTCGCTTACCCATCTGAAACCACAAAAAAAATAGGTGATTAACACACTAGACACGATCTTTTTGCACCTATTTTTTTTCATATATATAGATGTAATATGTAAGAATTTTGAAAATATCAAATTCGGAATGTGGAAGATCAAAAAGAAAAGGCAAAAATAGCCCTGTGACGGGCTGAGGTTTTAAGTAATGTGTCAAGTTGTCAGAAAGATGTCAAATGTCACCCATCTAGACTATGGAGGAGGTTCACAAAAAAATTTGACATTATGATGTTCACAGATATTGAATATTGACGTCATTTTGACATTACATATGAAGCTCATCAAAATTACTTTCTATGGACATTTTTAGGGTTTTTAGTGACTTCAAAATTTATGTCAATATCTGCAAACCTTATTATGTCAATTTATTTTTTTGTGAACCTTCTCCGCTGTACAGGTGTTTGATTTTTTTACTTTTTTTTCACAACTTTACATCTTTTGACATTTTGACACATTACTTAAACCACCTCAGCTCATCACAGTCTGAGGGTCAAAGGGTATGTACCAACTGCGTGTATGTTGCTTAATATTAAAATGCACAGATCTAGATGGGGGACAAGGGTGATGGGGCACATGGGCATAATAATGCATAGATCTAGATGGGGGACAAGGGTGATGGGGCACATGGGCATAATAATGCATAGATCTAGATGGGGGGCAGGGGTGATGAGGCACATGGGCAATAACTTCTTTAATATGGCATGGATCTGGAGCTCTGGAGGCAAGGGATGCCACTCCCTTTCAGTCTAACAGTAGTATCCATAAAAAAATAAACATCCATGAACCAAATTACAATTTTTGCTACTGTTAGACCACCATAGCCACACATTATCTTTACCTTTTTGACTCGGTCCTATTTTAACTAAATCCTAGTTTTTCCTTTCGTATTGAGTAACATCTAAAGCTACAGTTTCTTTTCTTTCCATTTATTGTGACGTATGTACACTTATTACTACATGACAGAAATATGAAACTTGTGTACTGAACAGAATCGCTTGACAACGTTAACTGCCTGTTTTGACTGCACATGTAAGAGCACACACAATTAGGACCAATATTTTACACTGCAATTATGATACAGAATGATAAATGTAGTAGTTGTAGATCAAGTTTCGGCTTGAAGACTAATGTGTATTCAAAATACCGGAAAATTTAAAATTGATAGAACAATATATTCTCTATCTAACACTTAGGACCAGCCTTAACTATTCCTTTATTGAACCTATGTTAATATTTTGCAACTTTCATTGGTTAATATGAGAGTGTTCACACACACAAAATATTTTGCAAACCATCCAAGACACAAGCCAAGTAGTATTTTTCTTGGGAACATGGGAGATATTGCACTGAGTGTAATGGTTCTTTAGAATGAAGCGTACATGTAAATCTTCACCCAGTTTGTCAAAATAGTCATTGCTGTGTGATAAAAAAAATAAATAACACAGCGCACCCAACCCCCAATGAAAAAAACATCATGTCATCCCATCTCAACATAACAGCAATGGTGAACATAAACTGGCTTCTATTGGGGTCTTCCCAGCAGATGCATGCCTGCATGGTTTACAAAATTCGGTTTAAAGTTTCTTGGCACAAAAAGTACTCTATCACATATTATGAAGACATCGGTTGAAGTCGTTGTATGCCGATTCCAGATCAAACAACATTTGTCTCACTTGCGCGTCTGAAAGTTCATCCGATGCTTGCATACTTCCGAGTGTTTGTAACCTAAATAAGATATCAAAATACAGTTTAAGACCCATTTCCTTCAATTGAAATCATTACCTTTTAAGCCTATTTTATTTGTTCCAAAGAACCATCATAGGGCAAAGTTGATTAATCTATTTAGGAAGATACTAAGTAAGTATCACTGGGCCATAATTATTTCCCCATTTTTCCAATTAAGTTTATTTAGATCCTCTCAGATCCTCCAATTAAGAAAACATTGAAAGACTCTTCCCAAACATTTTTACCTACCATGACTGAACTTTAGATTTCCCCTCGAAGTCTGCAGTTAGTATACTGAGTCTATTCATTGTCTCCAATAATTCTCTTAAATCTGGATGTATCTGTGCAAAAATAAATATCCAACATGCATCATTTTCCTGTCTTTACTGTAAACTCTATCATTTTCATCAGTCTCGAAAATAATACATGTACATGTATATGCAAATGAATAATTCTTACTTCATCCATTGCCCTGATCTCTAATCTCAATTTATCCATTATTGTGATGAAAAGCTGAAAAACAACACAAGGGATGTATCAAAATTGGAGATATTTCCCCAACATTATTAAATCGGATTATTTAACCTGTTGTTCATTTTTACATCCGTGGGTTCATTGATACTCATAGTCTACTTACTGAAACTATTTCTGCAATACTTTTGTTGGTATTTCCCTTGTCATCCTTTATTGTTATTGGACGATCCTCCTTGATCCTTTCTAAGGCAGCTGGACAGTCCAACTGAAATTGAAGCATTCAATATTTGGTTGACCACAGGGATGAAAATCCATATGACATAATTATTGTGATCCCCCCACCAATCATGTTCCATGGAAGAAACTCAACTCTAATCTCAGAAATCATTGGAACTGATACCTTATTCTTTTTCATGAAACTTTCTACTGTAGGATATTCGCCACCTTCTACTTGCTTGAAAGCAGCCTTGTACTGAACGAGCAATCTTGAGCAAGCTCCCGTATATCTTTGAAATAAAAGTAATGACATGTGGTACAAAGGAACTCTTTCGGGAATTTGGTATCGACAATTTGATGCTCTACCTCCACGTACAAATGTATAATAAACTTACTCTCGGGGGGTAACTATATCTTTGATGTAAGCTTTCTCCAAACACTGAAGCGTGTTTATTACAGCATACAAATCAGCCATGTTATCATATCTGAAACATAAATAAATGAAAATCACTCAGCGAAAAATTCCATTTGCTAGATCTGCCGAGTTTCTTGATGTGTTTTATATTTTTTTTATTTGTGAACCCGACAAATTACATTATACTTTTTCTGTCTAACAGGGATCAGGCCTTTGTCCTCCCCTTGGACCCTTTGCCAGGGTCAATCATAAAATCACGTCATCGATGAAAACCAATCAGCAATTCTCATTAAAATGTAAGGACCTACTTTTCTCGTTCTCTTGCATTTCTGTACAGTCTTACTTCCTATAAAAAGAAAATAGATTCAGAATAACACAAAACATTGGATTTTGCTTTTAAGCACTTAAATGGACCTGTTCCATAGTACAATTTCATGCAGTGAAATGAAATGATTACTTTACCTCGAACAGTTCTGGTCTATTAGCATCTGAAAAAAGGGAAATGAACATTTAGTTGTAATGAGAGATCTAACATATCAGCAATATTTTAATATGTACTGCGGAATCATGAATGTTTACCATTAAAAATGGATTTAGATGGTTTATTTCATGACGCCTAGATCTAACACTGGGAGAATATTTGACAAGGATGTCATCTCTAGATTTACAATATGCTGGTCTGTGTTAATGGTATCTATTAATGAAGCTTCCCAATTGATTTAATTATTTCTATTTGATCATTAGATCTAGCATGGATATTCCATATTATTTGCTACACCAAATAATTCAACATCGATCTAGATTTATATTTGAATTCTTTGTGATTACCTTGACCGATTGCTCCTCCACTCACGCTGGCAAACATCTGTTTTGGTTTCCAGATAGACTTCAAAATTGTTCCAATTCTAGGAGAAATAGTATAAATTTAAACAAAATTCGGAAAGTTTCTTGTTCCTGGTAGAATTGTTAATGGTACATAATTAAACGTTCTCTTCATGTGCTTGTTGCTTAAGTCAAAGCCACAGATGTGACATGATTGTTTTGTAGCTTGCTCATGTTAATCCTATAATAAATGTGTACTTTTTCACACTTTTGAACGTGTATGAATACTAAACAGAGACAGTCGATGTTTCCACAGACGATACACACACGGGTATATATGTATAGTGCAGTGTCTACTGTCATGGTTCAGTTAAATGGATGTGGAAATGTGACTGGAACATGTCCTGAAAAATTCACTAATGTAGCATCCCCAAGTTAGCAACTGGAGCAATTTAACTGAGACCTTTCTGGATAGCAATACTGAAGTCCGTTGGATGTTTTTTGCTACCGAGAAAGATCTCGGGGCAAAAGCATTTTTAACCGAGCTATTAAAACCTTTCCATGATAAGCAATATCCTTTAATAACAATTTTACTAAAATTCCACAAATTGCAGTGGTTGTAATATTAATATTTGTTACCTTTCTTCTGGGGAGATGGTCTATACAAGACTGCTATTGGTCCCAGATGGGTCTGAGCAGCTGATCCAAATATAACACTTTTTTCGAACTTCACCTAACTTTCACTGGGGTAATCAGAGCATACAACTGAAATACAACAAGTAAAATGTATAACAAAGCAGAATTAAGTTATTCACTATAAGCTGTGTTGGTATCAGTCCACCTGCTGCTAAAAATGTCCACAAGGTTAACAATTT